>RJWT010039968.1:0-12581 GCA_004365215.1 Cuniculus paca | reverse complement strand
ATGACCACATAAAGAGATGTAGAAAAAGCATCTGACAACACTCAACACAGAACCCATTAACAATGAGAACTAGAAATAGAGGGGACCTTCCTCAATTTTATAAACAAATAAAAACTAAACCCTACAGCTAATGTCGTACTTAATGCTAAGAAACTCAAAGCTTTCCTGCTGAGATCAGGAACAAGGCCAGAATGTCCCGTCACTCCTGCTTCTCAGTGATTTACTGGAAATCCTAGTTAATACAGAAAGAAAAGAAAATGAGGGGAGGGGAGGGGAGGGGAGGGGAGGGGAGGAGACTGACTAGAGAGAACTAAAACTGTCTTTGCTACTAATTTTTCTACTAATCAATCTTACATGGGGGAAACTGTGCCATTCAACTGATGTATTAGGAATAATAGCACTGGGGCCAGGGATTTAGCTCGGTGGCACAAGTGCCTGCATGGCATGCGGAAGGTCATGAGTTCAATCTCTGGTACCAAAAAAAACCTATTTAAAAAAAAAAAGGAGTAATAGCACCACCTATGAGGAATTCCTGCCAAAAACTCAATTTGAAACAGAACTCTATATATATATATATAAAGTACAATTTACAGGAATTACAAAGAGATATAGAATATGTTAAAAGACACCACGATGATTCAATTGACCACAGTCAAAATATAGTTCATTTTAATGACAACTGACTCATGGCACTCCACAAATAAATGGCACATTAAAAAACAGGGACATGCCCAGCATGGTGGTGTATGTCTGTAATCCTAGCACTCAGGAGACTGAGGCAGGAGGACTGCCAAGAGTTCACGGCAAGCCTGGACTACATGGTGAGACCATCTCAAAACACACACACACAAACAACAATAACAGAGGAGAAAAAGAAAAAGAAAAACAAACAAATAAAAAAAAAAAAACAAGGACAGAACGAGGGCCCTAACATTAAGGGATGTACCAACTAAGTGCAATGTGGGACTCTTGTTTGGCTGCTACTCTGAGAAAAATTACTAAAAGTATGGTTTTGGAGAGTATCACAGGAAATGGGACACAGATTTGAATTCTGTTATAATACATTGCTAACTGTGTTAGGAGTGATGCTGGTAACTGTGGTTATGCTGTTTTATTCTGAGGTTCTTCAGACACAAATAGACACTGGACACAAAGTTATAAGGAACCCATGGGAAAATTTGTGAGAAAAGCATGAATACTGACTGCATGAAACAAGAATGATACTATTTGTGAGGTTCAAAATAAATGTAAAATGTACCGTAATAATAGCATAAAAGCCAGGAGATGGTTCATGTAGTTGAAGTGTCCCAAACATTATTATTTATAAAATAATATAGACTAATTTACATTGGTTTGAATAGTGAAGGGTATCTATTTTGATAGAGTAGCCAGTAAAAGAATAACTGAGTAAGTGAACATTTAAAACCAAGACAATGGAAAATTGATAACAAAATGAGTTGGCTAAAGTGAAAGATGAAAGAAAGATTAAGAAAAAGAAAACACAGAAGAGCGGGGCAGGGTGCAAATAATAAAATGCCAACTTTAAACTCAATTATAGCAACTATTACATTTAAGGTGAACACACTAAAAACACTCAAATAAAAAGAAAAACATTTTCCAAATGTATAAAAAAATTAAATTACATGTTAATAGAGCTAATTAAATATGAGGAAACTTAAAATATACAATAGCCAGTCACTGAGAAAAAAAATCACAAGGGAAATAGAAAATATGTTGAAATGAATGAAAGTTAAATTACAGCACATCAAAACATATGGAACTACAGATAAAGCAGTGCTTAAAGGAAAATCAATAACTGTAAATACCTATGTTTTTAAAAGATCTAAAATCAATAGCCTAACTATACCTCAAGGAAGTTGGGGGATAAAAGTACACCAATAGCTCAGAGTGGAAAATAATAAAGACTAGAGCAGAGGTAAAATAATGCATAAGGAGACACTAAAGAACAAAGAAACTAAAAGTTCTAGGAAAAGATCAACAAAATTGACAAATCTTTAGCAAGACTAAGAAAAAGATGTAAATAAGAGAAAGTTTTGACAATACCACTAACCATACAGAAATAAGGCTTAAAGAAAATACTTTAGACAGCTATGTGCTCAATACTTAGATAGCCTAAATTAAATGCTCAAATTCCTAGAACTGACACAAAGAGAAATAAAAACCTGTATGGCCTATAACAAGTCAAGAATAATCCAAAAACTCTGGTCTGACATGGTTCTGTACACCTCTAACCCGAGCACCCTGGGAGGCTGAAGCAGCAGGACCATAAGCCCAGGCCAGGCAAATCAGTGACTAAGACCCTATCTAAAATAAAAATGAAAGAAAAAATTTAAAAAAGAGGCTGAGGGTGTAGCTCAGTGCAAAAGCCCTGGGTTGAATTTCTAGTACTGCAAAACAAAACAAAATAAAACACCTTCTCATAGGGCCGGGTATTTAGCTCAGTGGCCTAAGCGCCTGCCTGGCAAGCACCAGTTCTATCCCTGGTGCCGCAAAAAAAAAAAACCAAACCACACACACAAACACCTTCCCACAAAGAAAAGATCAGGAACATATACTTCACTGCCAAACATTTCTGGATGAGTATTCTCAAATTCTTTCAAAAAAACAGAAGGAACACTTCAAAACTTCTTCTCCGAATATCTTCATACCACAACTGGACAAAGACATCACAAGAAAAACAACAACAACAACAAAAAAAAAACCACTACAGACCAATGCTTTATGATGCAGAAATTCTCAACAAAATAATGTCAAACCGAGTCTTCCATTACCTTAAAGTATTACACATTATTTAAAAATGAAATTTATGAATCCCAAAAACTTCATCCCTAAAATGAACAAGGTCACACACCATATGAATCCACTGCATGAAATTTCTAGAACAAGTATTTCAACAGAAACAGAAAACAGATGGGTAGTTATCAGGTACTGTGGGTCGAAAGCCAGGGGGCATGACCACTTAATAGGTATGCGATTTTATTTCAGAGTGAAAAGAAATACTTCAGAACCAGACAGGAGTAGTGACCTCACAATATTACAAAACTATGAAATGTCCTTAACCTGCTCACATTAAAATTGTTAATTTTATGTCATTTGAATTGAATATAAAAAAATTATTTTAATCCTTGTTAAAATTCCAGCTTGCTATTTTTCAGAAATTAATGGTTGATTCCAAAATGAGACAGGGATCCAGAGAGCCAAAATAATCAGAAAAAGAACAAAGTCAGAGAGGAATCGTACCTCCTTATTTCTAAAATCCCCTCAAAACAATGCTAATCAAGACTATGTAACAATACCATAAAATAGACCATGAGATCAATGGGACAGATTTGGAAGTCCAGAAATAAAATCCATGTATTTCCAGCCAACTGGTTTCAACAAGGGTGCCAAGACAGTTCAGTGGGGAAAGAATTATCTTTTCAGCTCATGGTACTGGGACAACTAGATGAGCACATGCAAATGAAAAAAAATGGGATCCTTTCCCTCACATTGTACACAAACATGAACTCAAAATTGATCAGACATCTACATGTGAGAGCTAAAATGACAAAATACAAAAAAGAATCCCACAATACACTAAATAGAGACATAATAACACTGGCCTTACTTCAGACGTACACTGTGGTTTGGTATTTGAAAATCAGTGTAATTCACATTAGCAGGATAAAGAAGCAATATCATATAACATCAATGGATGCAGAATAGGCGACTGATAAAAGTCCAACACTCATTCATAACAAGTCATAGAAAGCTAGAGACAAAAGGAATCTTTAGAGTATTTATGAAAAATCAGCAACAAACTTCAGACTCAATGGTGAGATACCGAAAACTCCCCTAAGCTTGAGAAAAAGACAAAATCAGTTCTCGCAAGTTTTATTAGACATTCCATCAGATGTCAAAGCTAGCACTATAAGAAATGGAATATACTACATGATTCAAAACCCATAAAATATTAATTAATCTTTTTTGTTGTTGCTGTTGTGGCACCAGGGATCAAACTCACGACCTCGCGCTTGCCAGGCAGATGCTTACACCACTGAGCTAAATCCCCGGCCCTTGTCTTTCTGAGACAGGGTCTCACTATGCCATTCAGGCTGGCCTTGAGCTCACTTTGTAGCACAGGCTGGTCTCAAACTCACAATGATCCTCCTGCCTCAGCCTCCTGAGTACTGTGATTACAGGCATGTGCCACCAGGACTGGCTTAATTAGTCATTTTTAAAAAGTTTTTATATAAGGTACATGTACAACAATCAATTTTATTTCTATTCATATGCAATAATTTTAAAATGAAAATATAAAAGTACTTAATATTTACCAAGGTATCCAACATTATGTATCTGAGAATAAATCCAACAAAGTATATGAAAGACATGTACACAGAAAACTACAAATCACTGAGGAATTCTAAACAAATACAGACTTACAGTGTTTATTGATTTGTGTCAATACTGTAATGCCAGGATCACTAAATTATGCACTGCTAGCTAAATCAGGTCCTCTGCCTGTTTGTGGATAGCCTTGAGCTAAGAATGGTTTTTATGGATGAGTAGTTACACTCAGTTTGATGACAAAGAATATTAATTGTGAAGTCCAATTAAGCAAAGTATTACCTCCTCCACAGATTTCAATGCATTCTTTTTTATATTGGTCCTTTAAAATAAAAAATCATACTCAAATCATGATTATGTTTTAAATTTTACAAACACGAATTCATAAAAATGTGTTTTTTCTCTTGTTCTAGCAATGTTTACATAATATTCTTCATCTACCCTTGGCATGCAAATTCTAAAATCTTTGCTAATCCCTGAGACAATCTCTCCCCAAATTGAATACAGATTCAGTATTATCTAAAACAGATTTTTTAATTGAGAAAATGATGATTAAAGTCAAAAAACCAAGCCGAGTGTGGTGGCACACGCTTATAATCCCTGCACTCGGGAGGCTGAGGCAGGAGGATCGTTGAGAGTTCGAGACCAGCCTGGGCTACACAGTAAGCTCAAGGTCAGCCTGAATTGCATAGCGAGACCTTGTCTCAAAAAAAAAAAAAAATCAAAAAACCACAATAGCCAAATCAAATCTTTAAGTAAGAACAAAGTTGAAAGACTTAGATTACTTGACATCAAGACTTAGTAAAGCTATAACAATTAGAAGAGTGGTTCTGGTGTAGGTAGAATAGTGGAACAAAGTCTAAAATCAGACCCAAACATGTGTGGATACCTGATTTGTGACAAAAGGGATTCTGTAAAATGGAAGAAAGTGTTGGGTCAAATGGAAATCTGTACAGGAGGTAAAAACCCCACACTGAAGACTCCATGAAAGGAGAAACATCTAAAGAATCTCTTCATGACTTTCTTAAACAGGATCAATTGAACTCCATAGAAAAGCTCAACGGATGAACTGGCCTTCGTTAAGATCACCGCTTGTGTTTACCAAAACACATGAGAGAATACAGGGACAAAGCAGAGTGGAAAGAGATCTCTGCTCACACCTAGAATATATAAAGAACTCCTACAAACCAGTAAGAAAAAGACAACACAAAAGGAAAAGTTAACAGCGGTCTTGATGCTCTTCTGTGGCCTTCAGTAAGAATGGTTTTAGCCAGGCATGGTGACGCATGCCTGAAAGCACAGCATTCCGGGAAGTTCAGGTAGGAGGAGCCCAAATTCGAGCCCGGTCCAGGCAACTTAGCAAGACCCTGTCTCAAAATAAAGAATTTTTTAAAAAATGCTGAGGATATAGCTCACTACAAAGGCCCCGCTGAATCCTCACCATAAGAAGAAAACAGCGTTTTCAGGGTGGCTGGAGATGGAGCGCGGTGGTAGAGTGCCTGCTTAGCACGTGTGTGCCCTGGGCTCAATCCTCAGCACCACCACTACAGAAAAAAAGTTTTCACAGATAAAGGCAATTAAAGGTATTATCTTCTCTCATGGGAGGCTATTCAAATGACTAATAAATAGAAATGCAAATTAAGTCCACACACAAAGAATTTGCTTCACAACAACCACAAAGACTGGCAAAACCAGGTGGCTGCAAGAGTGTGAAATAAGAGAACCACACACACACTCCTGTTAGAAATGCAGACTGCCTTCGGATGACTTCCCACCCACAGCTGAATGAGCACACACCAAATCCACAGCAATCCCACTCCCAGACAGATCAACCAACACACGTAAGCGTGTGTGCCCACCAAAAGACATGCATGGGAATACTACCAGGATTAATCATGACGGCCAAAACTGTAGCAATCTGAGCATGTGTTAATACAAGAATGGATAAATTGCAGCATGTTCACATATTGAATGAAAATAGACAGACATCTGCACTCAACACCATGATGAATCTAACAGATTTGTGTTTTTAAAGGAAAAACACATAAATACAAAAGAATGTAAGTCATTATTATTCACTTTCCATAAAGTGCAAAAATAGACAAGGCTACCTTGTGGCATGAGCAGTCAAAGTAGCAATTATTTTTAGTGAGGCAGAAAGGATAAGGGTGCTAATGACCAAGAGGCTACTTTGAAGGTGCTATTAATAGTCTATTTCTTGAGCAGTTGCTTGCTGTGTTCATTTTGAAATAATTCGCCCAGCTGTTCGTGTAAGGTCTGTGCAGTTTTCTGTGTCTTATACACTCCAATAATTAAGCCTATGTAAAAAAGTACTGGAAGGAGACATTCAACTTTCTAAAAGTCTTCATATATTACATCTGTTATTTGATTTAAAATATCCCAGTCCCCCCCCACCCCCTCAAGTGAGGAGATCGATGAAATAACTGTGGGATGCTGACAGTTATCAGAGTGACAGTTCCAAGGAATTTGCTATCTTGTTCTCTCTTCTCTTGGGTATTTTAAATACTCATAATAAAAGAGATTTTAAAATATACAGGGATGAGCTAGAATTCTGTTGCTTCTAATTAGGTAGCTTTCAGAGATACATATTCTGGATGACGTTATTATATCCCAGGTCTACAGCTCTTAATTTCAGTGATTTATCTTTGACAGTTGCAATTCAAGACAAACTAGTTGAGGTTGTATCAAAACAAGATAAAATGGTCTCCTAAAATATGGTACTGACTTGCTGGTAATCAAAGAAATGCAAATTGAAGCGGTAATGAGGTGCCATTTTGGCTTATCACATCGGCAAAGATTTTTTAAAAATAGCAATATTCCATGCTGACTAGAGTTCATCCTGACAGGCAGACTCATGCACTGATGGTGGGAGTATGACTTGATACAAATATTTTGGAAAGTAACATTGCAACATGATTAAGGAATCTGAAAAATGTTTGAATTGGTTGTCCTGGTAATTGCATTTCTAAAAATTTAGACTATGGAAATGATAAAAATTATAGACAGATACTGAATAAAAGTATTCATTCTAGCTTTATTTATAACATTAAGAAATTACAAATTTTCAGGATGTTCCATCCCAAGAAATAGCTGTATGATTTATGATACGGCCATTTAAGTAACAGTAAAAATGCTCAGTTCAAAACACTGCTAATGAGCTCCTACTTATCCAGTGAATATACCCCCAACTATAGCATGGCTGAGTGCATCCTATTGTTAAAATTCTCCTGCTCGAAGGTCAGGAATTCAGGAAAGAAGTGTAACCCATTTGCATTGGGTTCAGAAGAGCCTAAAAAGATCATACATATCAACTGAAATGTTGGACAGTGTGGCCAGCAATTGAAGAATCTTGCACCTCCACAAGTAATTTACCACAGGAAACAGAATGGACACCCTCCTGCCACCATGCTAGCATGCAGGAAGACATCTGCCCACGTGAAGGAGGAAGAAGATGCAAACATAAGAAGAGATCAATACAAGAAAGCTGGGAAGTACAAGATACAAAGACAAAAGAGACGGGCCGGGGATTGAGCTCAGCAGTTCAAGCACTTGCTTGGTAAGCACAAGGTCCTGAGTTTGATCCGCAGTACCCCCCCCCCAAAAAAAAAGACAAAAAAGGAAAGGCTAGGAGTTGTTGGCAGAGGAGTAAAATAAGGATGGGTGAATGCAAAGGAAGTGAACCATGCAATCAAAGACAAAGAAGTCCTACCAGCAGCAGAGGGACAGAGAATCACACTGATTCTTTCAAAAACTCAAATGAATAAGATGGAACAGTGCTTATTTATCTTCTGAAGGTTGGGAGAGATTTAAAGGGGCTGCTCTACTGACATTTTGAATAGGGTAACTCTTCACAAATGATTTGTGTACCAAAAACCACTAATGGAGATTTACAACATGGGAATGTAAAGAAAAGGGTCAAGAAATGAGAACTCAAAGAAAAGATAATTCCTTAGGAAGGGAGATTATAACAGATGAAGACAAAAATCAAAACCAAAGTAATTGAAAGAGAATTAAAAAATGGGAAGGTTTCTAGAGGGGAAATGATCTGATTATAAAATCATAAAGACCACTCTTTATACTTCCCATATGAGAGAAGATCTACCTGAAAAGTCTAAGACCACCACCACAAGGTGAACAAGAGACACACACTTTCCACAGAATTGTAAAGAGAAGCCAAAGAGACAAGGTCATAAAAATCAATAAGGAGACAACTGTGTTACAGCCTAAACCAGGATGCCAACATAGACTCCCATCACTTGAAGAAACATATTGACATCAGTGTCTGAGAATATTGACAAAAAAGCAAACTCTCCGGCAACATTCCCATTAGCAAAGTCTATCCATCATTCCTGCAGCAGACACCAATGAATAGAAACAGCTCGACCCAAAAGTGAGCAGAAGACAAGGTCAGAGAAAGATCTCAATGTAGCCAAAACACATCTGGCAAAATGAGACAAATTAAATTTGAAAGGAACAGGGGCAGTCATAATCAAATTCTTAAAGTTAACAAACCCTGTAGGAGATCTCTTTCTCCAGAATATTACTTAAACTAACCTAGGAGTTCAAGTCCCAAATATTATAGTAACAACTTCTTTCCTCAGAAATTAATTATTCAAATGCAAAACCTTTGTAGTCCAGGAATAGTCAGATTATTTTTAAGCCACCAATTAACCACCCTGTGCCTAAAGTTGGCTTTGAAAAATGAGAAGAAAAAAAGTAAATAAACAGGCGTGTTAGAAGTTAACACAGCCGTTGAAGTATGCCTATGAAGTGTTACTCCTGGAAAGCGTACTAGTGACAGATGTGCCTGGCTACACAGCACTCTACCTCATGTCTGACCCCAAAGAAAGTGAATCTGAAATGACAGCAAGAAGAGCTGGAAGAAGGGTATGTGGTCAGGTGTGGTGGCACACTCCTGTAATCCCAGTACTCGCGAGGCTGAGGCAGGAGGATCACTGCAAGTTCGAGACCAGCCTGGGCTACAAAGTGAGCCCAAGGCCAGCCTGAACTGCATCGTGAGACCCTGTCTCAAAAAGACCAAAAAAAAAGAAGGGTATATGGCACTAAACTATACCAACACTAAATTGCCAACAATTAAGCCTTTCATGCAAAATCCTTTACCTAATGTGTATAATTTATTAAATAATGCAGGTATGGACATACTGTCAAAAGAGTCCTACACACTCATCTCCCGAGTCATCCACACTACAACACAAATTGAAAAAATAACATTTGAACAGATAAAGCTGGTGAACACGTAAACTGAAATGCTTCATATGCAGGAACTGGATCTAGCTGTCAGAGCACACATACAGCAAAACTAGCACTCAAGATGCGCCCACAAGCCAAAATGCCACAAGAAATCTATTTGTCTAACAATGAGAAGATAACAGTACAAAGCTTAGAAACAACCACAAATATATGGAAATGTGTTTACAACAGGATCCATTATAAAATCTTTAGGGTAATGATTTATTCAACAATGATGCTCATTCACTCAATTACCCACCCAGGGAGAAAAGAATCCCTACTGCACACCATACTTTAAATGCTGCACACTTAAGGTGTGCATACCTTAGTGATACACATTATACTTCAGGAAAAATTTTAAAAATTAACATTAAAAAGAATGGTTAGGTATAAGTTACTGTTTATAAAGTGGACTAATAATGGACTATTCACATCTGGAGTTGGTAAGAATGTACAGAAATAAGATTATGTGATACAACATTACCAAAGAGGCAAATCTGCTAATATTTATTAAAAATCTTTATAATTATAACCTCTTACCTGAGGAATTTCCCATCTAGACTTTATTTTAATAACCATAAGTATGTGCAAAGATATGCATAAATTTTCCCACTGATATTAAAGAGTATATGGGTTAAGAAACCATGACAAACCCACTAGATGAATGACTATGCAGCAATTAAACTTCATGTTATACAATATTTAAATAATGGATTGTGATATATTGCTAAGTAAAAACAAACAAAAAAAATCAATAGCTGGGGATATAGATCAGCAGTATAAGCACCTGCCTGGCAAGCACAAGGTCATGAGTATGATTCCTGGTACTCGCCTCCCCCCTAAATCAATAACCTAAGCTTCAACTTTAAAAGAAATAATAAATGTTAGAGCAGAAATCAATGAAATTGGTAACAGAAAACCAATAGGAAAAAAATTCAACAACAACAAAAAAATCTCCTGGCAGAAAAGCAGCCAACCCAGTCCCCACATGCACACAGGACGCCATGAGGACTCCCCATGGGCAGCCAGCACAGACCAGGAGAACCAGCCAGTCACACCTTGGAGAAGCCATGTGTGTGTGGAGAAGTCCACCCTGCACCCCACCACCTCCTGGGGAACCTGGGTTAGGAAAAACTCAGGTGCCTGACCTATTCCCCTACACTATGGATAGGTAACCAATGGGGAAAGTGCCTGGGACCCCACAACCCGCTCATCTGAAGGAACCCAGGAAAATGTCAAGACAAAGGAGCAAAAGGTAATTTCTGGCCTCCAGCCCAAACAGAACAAATTCAGGAGACATAGACATGAAAGAAAGTGAAAGTCACACACCTGAAATTTCTGGGATGATGGCAACTGCAGTAAAGCAGCTACTTCATAAGACTGTAGAAGAAATCAGATCAGAAATAATGTCTCAGGTAAAAGAAGAAATGACAAACATAATAAAAGCGTTGCTGGGTGTATCTAAAGAAGACAGATTAAAAAAAAAAAAGAGGAGCATAGGAGAATGAGGGAAACCTTGAATGAACAATATAGAGAAGAATTGGAATGCATGAAACAGACTCAGATACCCAGGAAACTTAAAACTCCATTGAAAGTTGGCAAAACTGCTTGAAAGAAACTGAAGATAGACTTTCAGACCTTGAAGACAGAATGGCAGTTAGCAATTGCAAAAGGAAAGATCTCTTAAAAATAACAAAGAAACAGTAAATAATTCAATGGCAGCAACACAACACAAAGAAAAATAATTTAAGAATGATAGATGTCAAAGAAAAAGCAGGAGTCAACACAAATGACATAAAAGGTCTATTTACAAAAGTAATAGCAGAAAACTTCCCAAGCACGGGTAAAGGACCTGACGTTTAGATAAGTGAGGCATACAGAACTTCAACTAGCCATAACCAAAATAAATCTACATCCAGATATATAATAATCAAGATCCCAGAAATGCAGCACAAGAACAGAATATCAAAGGCTGCTGCAGAAAAGAAACAGATCACCTATAAAGGAAAACCCATCAGAATTACGACAGACTTCCAAACACAAACCATCAAGTCAAGAAGAGCTTGGAGTAAAATATTTCAAGTCCTGAAAGAAAACAACTTCCAACCCAGACTGATGTACCCTGCAAAACTAGCTTTCAAAATTAATGGAGAAACAAAATACTTCCATGACAAGGAAAAACTGAAGGAATTCATGACAGCCAAACCAATCCTTCAAAGAGTACTGAAGGACATTCTAGAGAGATAAAAATGACCACTGTCTTGGTTACTTTTCTCTCACTGTTGAGACAAAATACCTGAAGGAAGAAGAGGTTTATTTATCTTATAATTTTGGAGGTTTCAGTCCATACTCAGCTGGCTCCAAGGCAGGGTGGCATGTCTGAGGGGCAGCCATTCATGGCGACAAGAACAAAAGGGCAACAAGAACAAAAGGGCAAAAAGGGGCTAAAAAAGGGCAAAAGGGGGCTAAGCACACCTCCTTCCCGCCCCTATAGTGTATGCCAGCTTCCCATCCCTGGGCAGGTGCAGCACTAACACCACCAATCCCAGCACTAGACAACAAACCAATCGCAAGTGCTAGACTCAGCTGCCTCCATGACAGCAGGAGGCTTGGGGGGACACTGGACACAAACCACAACAACCATGGTCCCAGGAACAGGAGCAGAGTGGGATCACCAAGCAAGGCAGATAACTAAATGGAGGGGAAAAGTAGGGAGCCAATGGCAGGAAAAAAAGCATGGCAGAGACGAACCAGTGCATGTTGGCCATAACCATTAATGTAGATGGCCTCAATTCACCAATAAAAAGAAACACAGGCAGAGTGGATTAAGAAACCAGATCCATCAATATGTGGGACACAAGAAACACATTAACTCAAAAGGAAATTCATAGCCTGAAAGTCAAAGGATAGAAAACAATGCTCCATGCAACAGAGAACCAGGAAAAAAGCAGAGGTAGCTT
>RJWT010039967.1:0-12586 GCA_004365215.1 Cuniculus paca | reverse complement strand
AGATACAGAGATGTTAAACATACCCATGAGATGACAGGAAAGCAGTAATCACAGTTACTGATGTGTTGGGGAAAAAGAGCCATTGCTAGTAGCTCTTCTCAGTGGGCTTATCAGTCTCCTGTAATCTTTAAGAAGCCCTGGACAATCCTTAAAGGAAGTTATTCATGCCTTGAAAATCTGCAGATGTTCTCTGTGTGTCATCTCATATCGAGTGGGACCACATGTATTAAATAACCTATGTATTTCTGATCATTCGTAGAACCTGTGACTCTAGATACTGAGAAAAAGCCATCTGATCTCACATCTTCAGACACTGGTGGCAGGGACTGGTTATAAAGCTTGTTGCTCACTGTAAGTGTCAGTGATTCTCTGAGCAATAAATACAATCACTGACACTTACGGTATGTGCTGTTTACCAGCTACTTTAAAACTTGTGAGAAAATATCTCATCTTGATATTTTCACTGACCTTAGAGTTTTAGAAGGCAGTAAATGAAGTATTAAGGGATACTCCTAAGAAGTATAAGCTATGGCGCTGAGCGTGCATGCTGCTTGCTTAGGGTTTTCCCTCCACATAGATCTCTGCTGACAGGTGTCACTCGTCATCACATTGTTGCTCTTGAAGCCATTTTCTCATAGGCATTTTCATTACAGAAATTGAATGTACTCAAACCAGAATATAAATCTTCAGTGATCATACTGATGGATTTAGAGCAATCTCCTTTTAGAGAGAGTGAGTGAAATATTCAGAGGTAAACAAGTGTTCTTAGGAAGTCCTTATGGTTACTACATTAGAAAGATAGGAAGACCCCTTAAATATCATGTGTCTCCTTCAGTGCATGAGTCTGCCTTCTACCATATTACTTCTTCCCAAGAAGATTTTAAATAACAAAAACAAATTCAGAATCAAGTGTTCATTATATCGTACACTGGTTGAGGCTTTTACAAAGTTGAAACCACTTAATAATAAAAATGCCTTACTTGGATCCATTCATTCAGGGAAGCATCAGCCTCATTTAAAATAATGAGATGTGATGAAAAGTTCATAGGTGCTGTGTGATTGTTGATTTTGAATGTTTGTTCTTTTACTCTTAGTTTTCTCATTTGTTTAAAAAGAAAAAGAAATTGTAGAGTTATAGATGAAAAGGATTGTATGATATAAGTAAAAGTACTAAGAATAGCCTTTACCTGAGACTAAGCTTTTAATTAGTATTAGTCTTGCTTACTTTCTTTTCAGTACCTGAAACGCCATTGATGTTTACCAACTTTTAATAGCCAAACTGAGTGTTACACTTTTTCTGTGTAGCCCTGTCTTTGGTGGGCCTTCTTCTTTGCAGTGTCCTCTGGGTTTTCACAAAAAATCAAGTACAGCTTGCTGTGTCATGGCATGACTTTCTCAAAAATTGAAGTGGGAAGGTCAGGTATTGGCTTGCTTTCCTAAAGGAAGACATTCCAAGCATTGAATTCTCCGGACATTCCCGGAGAGTAGTGCATGGGGCAGGGGTGCTTAGTCAGCCCTACTGGTATGCTGCTAACCACATCAAAATAAAACACCTAAGTCTCTAATGACTTCAATGACGTCTTTCATTGTCCCCTTTCTGCCATTATTTTTGTGTTGATGAGCAATAGTTTTGTGGATTTATACTTTATCTTCATGTTTAACTTTTTCTTGTGAAGTTACATTATATCCATTTGTTTGATCTTAGTATTTTCCCTTAGAACAGCAAAAGGTTTATCATATCATCCTTTCAACTTCTGTGTTTAGTGAGTGCTCAGTTTAGTTTCCTTAAGATTTTTACATGTAACGAATTCTGTTTTCAGAGTGGCGAGTTTCCTGGTTCTTCTCTTCTCACAGACTATTCTTCCTTTGATGGCAGAATCAATTCCAATACATCTTTGTCAAGTCCTCCCTTTGTGCCTTTAGTATACTCATTGCCATTAGGGTGCAGATCTCTGAAGTAGCGCTCATCTGTTTGTGTCCGTAGTATCCTGTGAGTTCCTCGCATCCAGAGACCGCAGCTTTTATCTTTTCTAGCATCCTTTCATCCCTCTCATATGACAGTACCTGACACATGTGGCCGGCACTGTGTAAATCTCCAGCAAATTACTTAACTGCCTGCATTGCTCAAAAGCTCAACATTTGTTTGGGGCTTTGCCATGTTTACTGTTTGTGTGCACTTACAACTGAAGTGTGTAGACATATTCTTTTCTAATACTGATTTTCCTAATCTCCTTTAGCATGATACCCTATTTGAATAGCTTGTGGATTAGCATGAGGTTTGTATATTTTCATTCATTAGTAGAGGTATTAAAAGAATCCTTTGGTAGTTTGATATACCTACTTTTGCCCTTAGCTTCTGAAGAAGCTTATCCTTTATATTTGTTTTATTTTTGAAATCTGCGACCATCCAGATGTCTCTCTCTTCAGTTCAGTAACCCGCCTAGTGGTGGTATAGGAGTTCCAGTTCATACCCAAGTGATGCGGATGATTACGGCCCACAGTCCCTGGGAGGTAGGGTAAATACCACGCCATGATAGACATGTACAGGGTGCGCTGGAGTATGAGGAGGCACCTTGCAGAGACCTGTAGGGAGTGAGGTGGGGCCGGGGGAGGGAGTCAGGAAAGGCTGCAAGGAGGATCAAGTCCTGAGGAGCCATGTAAGTGGTCCGTGGAGTTCAGCAGGCAAAGGAGAAAAAGAGCTTTTCTGGTGGAGCAGAGGCGAGGACCAAGTAAAGAGCTGGACAGCAGCATGCAGTGCGCATAGAGGAGGGCAAGGCTGCTGGGAATCACAGCACGCAGGGTAATAATGACTGAGTGTGTGATGGGAACCAGAGCTGGGCTCGGTGGCCTTGGAGGCCGTGTTATTAAAGGTCCATATCTCATCCTGTCAGTTGGAAGAAGCAGTTTCTATGTCAGCACAGTGTGTTGATTTCTGGCCACAGTGGGGGTGGTGAAGGGCATAGCCTTTGTAGTCAAGCTGGGTTTGAACCCTGGCTCTGCTGCTTCATTGCTGTGTGATCTTGAGAAATGAATTAGCTTCCTCCTGATGAGTGTGGAGACAGTAATAGCATCTACCTCACTGAAATGGTCGCAGAAGTTAGATGGAATGGTACTCTGGAATACGTAGATCAGTGACTGGCACATAGTGTGTGTTATGCACTTCTTAAATTAAAATTCATTGCCATGGATAAATAGATAACCTAAGTCTCTGATGGTTCCCAACGATCAGTTAACATCTTGTAGAACACCAGGCTATTTCTTTTCAGACCGTTTTTTGAAATTGAATTTTTATGTGGTCTGTCTGTGCCTGTGAGTGCATGCGTGTGTGCATGCATGTGTGCATGTTAAAGCCTTTGAAATGCAAAATGGTTTAATTTGCTCACTTCTTCCTTCCTAAAGGAGTGTGATTTTTTTTTTTAAGAAATTGTAAACTATACTTCAGGGTGCAGTGAGTATTAGAGGTGAGGAATGGGACTGGAAGCTGTCACTGCTGGTGTTGTCTTTCTTCTTCCTGGGTAGAAAAGGTTGAGAGGAGAAGTCTAAAGAGATGTTTGTTTCCTGAGGTCCTTATGAGGCAGTATTTTAATGTAGACTAACACAATATGGACTCCTAATTCCCGATCTTTATGTTCTTGAAATAATGATACCAAGCCTTTCATGCCGCATGTATGTTGTCGTATACACAGATGTTGAGATGAATTCATCTTATGTTATTTCATGGTACCCTCCCTGTAATACATGATGATGATGATGGTGATGATGATGATGATGCAATTGACTTTCATAGCCTTTAGTTGGGATATTCCAGAAACGCTAGCTTCCAGGTCCCTCCAGGAATTGCTAATGTTTTGCATTTGAGTATTCCAGAATTGATATATCATCAGGTAAAGTTGTTTTTTTTGATTGGTTGGGTGATTTTCAATTTTTTTTTTTTTGAGACATGCACTCACTTTGAATTCACTGTGTAATCCAGGCCAACCTCAGACTTACGGTGATCCTCTAGCCTCAGCTTCCCCAGTGCTGGAATTACTGGGGTACACCACCATGCCTGGCTACTACCAGTCTTTTAACTCATTTAAAATCTCCTCAAAACGGCCTTTTATTACTAGCTGATTGTGCAGACTGGAATATTGGTGGCACTTAAAAGTAACATTTGTTTCTATTTTTTTTTAGGAGATTGATATTTAAATACTAAGAATAATTTTGGCAAGTAAAAATTGTTTCAAAGAAATCTCTTTTGTAAGAAGAATATTGGAAAGCCTAATAATCACACTTTTTTGTTATCAAATTATAAACATTTGATAAGATCCAATGTGGAACTTCACAGGAAAGGCCATTAGTCACTTGTTAAATTATTTCTTGTGAAAGTGTTGCTCTCGAATCCTTGACATCTCTGTTTCCTATTTCCTCTCCCTTTGGAATAAGTCTGCTCTGTAATTAATCAAGGTGCGGGTCTGTCTTAAGGCAACAGTGTAATCTCTATGGCCGTGTGTGCCCAAGAAGTGTAATTACAGTGTGGTATTAATTGAACCATCTGACTGTTTTTGTTTTAGTTATGTCTGATCATCTTGCCTTTTCATTTCTTTAAAGCACGTTAATGAGTAAATGCATAGATACTGTGTTTATGTTATTTCTGCAGAATTAAATATGTACACATTTATATAAACTTGGTAAATAGTTCTCTTTTATCCCTTGTAATGTTACAGATCCTGTCTCTCTCATGAGTTTAAGCCTGAAGAAATAAAATATTATGAAGACTTGATTTTTTAAAAATATTTTCCTTTATAGAACACTTATTAGGAGTCAATCTCTTTGACTGAGGAGGTATTATCCATGTTGTTAGAAATGACCAGATTTGTTTCTCAATAAATTAGGGACTTACCCCTTTCCTACTATTTGAAAGCAGTAAGCGAGAAGATAGGAACAGCTCTTTTGAAAAATGAGACACTATAGTAGCCATTGCTCATTTCTTGTTATCCAACTTGAAGACCTGTAATGCTATTCTCTTTTATCTGGATTTATACTACTTTGTTTTGTTTGAGTTTATTGTCTGTAAATGTAAGAACAACCATATTGAAGAAAGCAAGAGACACTAGGGTAACCATTGTTAATCTCCAGTTGTTATGTTTTGAAAACCTGTATAGCTTGCAGTGTTCTGCTTTGAAATGCTATATTATGTTTGACTCTATTCTGTTTTCTTTCGCTTTTTTCGTTCTGTTTTGTTTTGTTTTGTCCTATTTTCTTTAAAATAAAATTAAAAAAAATTAGGGACTTACATGCTAATATTGCACATTCTATTTAATAATCTGTAGGAAATTTAGCTCTGGTATCCATTTTCATTGACTATAAATATTTGGTGGGCTATATGTAGAAACTGGCATTTATTTGAATTCGGATTTTAACTTTTGTCTCCCTGTCTTTTCAGTTGTTTTTATTTCAGTTGCTGCGAGGGCTGTCTTACATCCACCAGCGTTATATTTTGCACAGAGACCTGAAACCCCAGAATCTTCTGATCAGTGACACGGGGGAGTTAAAGCTGGCAGATTTCGGTAGGAAAGCAGTTAATTACCAGTCTATTTTGTCACACTGTGAGCGCGCCAGGCAGATGGTGACACTGCATTTGTTTAGGTGCACTTCTGTCATCATAGATCATGGTGCAGTTTTTTTCTGGAAAGAATTTTTTTTATTGTGATATCATAAAATGTAAATGGATAAGTTGTGGGTAAAATCTACCATAAAACATTGGTGGATTTTTATAGAATTTAGATTGTTCATCACTCTTACTTAAATAATTGTAAACAGCAATCAGATGCCAGTACTTATTTTCAGAGGAAAAGTCAGTAAAATTTTGAGCATAAAATATATTTAAAAATTTTATTTTTTCTTATGAAAAATGTCAAGAATACTCCAAAGTAGAAGTGTAGTAGGACTGATAATTCAGCTTTAGCAGATAATCAATATTTTTGCCAAACTTGAAGAAACTTAAAGTTATCTGGCCCACTTCAGGGGATCATGGGATGTGTGGTATCAATAGTTTATGTTGCCCTAGGAATTTTATACCCTAGAAATCTAGCACTTTTTAGATGTGGCTATTGTTCTCAGCATTTCTGATATGTTGTGAAGTATTCCTGTTTAATCGTTGGAGTCCTGGAGTGGGTCCCCGATGAATCTTTCTTTTCTTTGAAGTTCTAAGATTGGCCTTTCCCAACTTCAAAGCCTCCTCTAGGTGTCCTTGAGCATGGGGCGGGGAGAGCAGAACTGATACACCCTCCTTGCTGGAGCCATGTCCAGCCTGAGGCTGACATTTCTGCATCACTCAGTGTTCTGCGCTACCTGAGGTCCTGTTCTCTAGGTTCCCAGTACTGGGGATGACACCTCATAGTAGCATGATGTGTTGGTGTTGCATCGTTGCAATTATTTTTTAATACATATGCTGATTAGAAATTGATTCCATTAAGAATGGAATGCAAATACCACCCTTGGGACATAAAGATGCCTGTGGTTGAGATATAGGCTTTTTCTGAAATATGATTATCTTTCCTGCTCCAACTTACAGTAAATAACAGAGGGCTAGAAATGAGGACATCGTATCTCAAGGTCAATAGACTGTTCAGTGTTGTTGGAAAGAATGTCCTCTTTGGACTTCAGGTATTCTTTTCTTCCAAAACTGAAATAAAGCAGAAGTTAACATGAATAGTAATATATTGCAAAATTTTGTAAACTCTTTTCTGCATCCACTTTGATGAAAATAATTAAACTCTGTGTGTGTGTGTGTGTGTGTGTTGTTTATTGCCAGATTTGGCATCAAGATTTTACCAGGTGGCTAGATGTAAAGTCTCTCTATCACAGGGTAAAAAATACTGAGAGTGTAGGTGGGTAGAGAAGAGAAATTTTGTTTTTTCTTCAACTCAAGATTGTTGGCTTTACTGTGAATATGTTTTGTAGTTTGTCGGTGTTAGTAAATTAAAAAGGATTTGCAGTGATTTTCTTATGCTAGTATAGAATAGTTAAGGTCTTAACTTATTGTACTGAACATTTAATTGTATTGAACATGTTTTGTGTATGTTTATAAGATATATTTTTATAGAATTGATTTGCATATATAACCAAGGGTACAAAAGATTGTATATATGTACTTACTGGGATTATTTTTTAATTTTAAAATGTTTTTATGGCGGCCAGGTAAGTTCATCTGAAAAAAGTCTCATGAATGCTTTAAACTGACATTTTATAATATCAGATTCAGAACCAAAGTGCAATGTAAGTTTTAAAACTCAAACGGTTTTTTGGAAGATTTGAAAATTTTGAAAGTCTGAACAGCTCAAAATGGCAAATATTAACATTTTTGTTGCATGTTTCACCAGTTCCAATCCTTCTCCTCCTCCTCTCTCCCTCTTTGCACTTCATCTAGGTATTAAATGTCCTCCAAAAAAAAAAAAAAACCATACTATTTTATAAGCATTTATCACATAAAAATACGTCACAGGCATATTCTCATGTTAGTGAGTATGATAGAGTTATTCATTAACAGCTTAGATTTTTTCTGTTACTTGACAGAACCTCTCCTCTGTTCAGTCTTCCTGAAGGTTTGTGTAGTTTCTAGCTGTTGGCAGCCAGGGACGGTCCCGAACTGAGCATCTTTGTGAGGAAACCCAGCATGCTGTCGATGCCAGGGTGAACGTGTGGAGGCGCTGGATTCCTCAGCCCGGCTGGCTCTGCAGAGGCTGTGCTGTACAGCGCCCCTCGGTGTCACGGGCCGAGTCCCTCGCTGGGGATGCATGGTTGGCACGCATCCTGTGCGCAGGGTGTAATGAGCAAGGCTCATTCGCCAGCCGACAATTTCCCCCAATTAATTGTGCATTATTTTTGTCTTTTAATTTAAGACATGCAATTAACTGTGATTTACTGTGTTTGGGCACATGTGTGTTTGAGATGAAGGAAACACACTGAAAACTGCAGAGAAGCTAAACAGTCAAAAATTGTTGTGGTTCCAGGCAGCAGAACAATTAGAAATACAAAGTCTTAATTCAGAATTTGACTTACAAAGAGGTTTAGAAACCATTTTTTTTGTCTTTTCTATGTGAGCACTACCATAAAAGTTTGATTAAAAGAGACAAATGCAATCTGTATAATTGTATTTCCCATATTGTAAAGGATACTTTCTTATTAGAAAAACACAGCAGGAAAGTAAAACCACTAAAATTTATTAGGTTTATTCATGTGCCAACTAGACATTTACAAATTCTTCTTTTACTCTCTTCTCAACCAAGTATAGTATTTTCGAGATTCAAAAAGTGAAAACTTCTCCCAGCTTGGTCACACAGACAGCTGGCTATCAACTTTAATTCAGATGCTTGATCTGTGTCTGTAAGGGTGATCAAAAGATATGGTAAATATTTAAATATAAAAAGAAAACAGTACAGCAAAAAACACATTGCCAAGAATGATGGGATAAATGTGTTTGGCAAAGGTGATTTGAGGAAGATTAATGGCAATGCTTCTTTTACTGTAATAAATTTTTAAAACATAAGCATTTAGTATATTTTTGGTCACCCCATGTTGATCAAACCTTTATGGCAATTTCTGTGAAATGAAGACTCTAGGGTCTATATCTATAACCACATTTAGATGCTGAGCACACACTATATCATGCTCAATAAAAAGACTGAATGAGAAATATACATGAATATTTTGAGGGTTGTCTACAGACTCAGACACACTTGCGTTTACTAATTTGTTTGATTAGTTCGACAAACTAGCAGTATCATGGCTGTGCAGAGTCAGGACTGCTAATGGAACTGATGACTTTTGATAGTGCTGAGCCTCAGGATTTCTTTGAGTCTCTTACATAGAGGTCTTCCATATGGCTTGGTGTACACTATGTTATAACCATGTGATTTAAAAACAGACCTCACACAGTGCACATAAACATACACAGAATACGCTTAAATCTTGATATTTCTACTCTGTAGCCTCCAAATGGTTGCATGCTTGAACTGTTGTTGAGAGTAGAGTATGTTAAACACTGAATTGGGAGACACGGCTCAGTCTATAGCAAACTTCTAAATTTCAGGAAATTATTCACTTCTTTTAAGCCTTATACTCCTTACTTGCAATAAAAAAAAAACATTGAGCAGATATTTTCTAAGATCCTCTTAGTGCTGGCTT
Organism: Cuniculus paca; assembly: GCA_004365215.1. NCBI lineage: Eukaryota > Metazoa > Chordata > Mammalia > Rodentia > Cuniculidae > Cuniculus > Cuniculus paca. The sequence continues at coordinate 3,418 of RJWT010039967.1, read as the reverse complement.
TTTATGTTTTACATTTCTGAAATTATTTATCTGTTTTGTGAGTAGGTCTTCAGTGGGTGAAGATCTGCCCACTGAATGTGGAATCAGTGTTACACAGTTGTGCCCCCCCCTCCTCTGTTTTTGTTCTGTCTTTTGGAAATTCAAACAGATGAAATGTTTGCTTTTATAATATTCATTGAGAGCACATTAAAAGAAAACTATTGCAGCCCAGCAAGCAAATTTTCCAAGAACTTAAATTGATTTTCAGTGTGATAGTATGAAAACTTAAGATATTCTTCATTTTAGTAAGATTAAAATAAAAAGGATGATTGTGTAGGGTTGCAGTTTCCTGTGATTCATGCAGATGATGTTGGTGTCATCCGCATTTCTCAGCCATTCCAACTGCTATTTTTAAGGCTCACAGACTAACCACATTGAAAGACAGTTTCGTTAAAATGTGCTCCTGAAAAAGAGAGACAGGAAGAAATCTGTAATGTAAACATTTAAAGACTAGGCTTGTTTTACTGATTTTCCTAATGGAAGAATCCAAGTTAAACAGCTCTGTGGTTTCAATCAAGTAAGACTTTCCCACCAGTGGTCTAAAAATCTTACCTTCCTAATGTTGGTAGTTTTCTCTTTCAGGCTGATGCCTAACTAGATTTTAGAAAGAAAATAATTATAAACCTCATTATAGGTTAATTTAAGGAACACACTAGAAATGTGACTTTATAGAGCACATCGTAAGTGCATGATTTATTATTGGCTTCTCAGAATTCACATTTTCGAATGCAGAGTAGAGACTGACAGTTTGATAAAGCCTCTAGATAAAAGCCTGTTAGCCCCAAAGAAAGACATTGAACACTTTTTTTATTATTCACAAGAAGAATTTATCATTGTAGCTGTAATGATAAATTTAAGGTTAGATATAACTGTATTCACTTGCTATGGCCTGCAGGATTCACTCTTACTGTATTTTTGTTTTAGAATATATTTTCTAATAACAAAATAACTTTTACAGTAAGCTATCATTCTGCTACCCTTTGGACAGTTTAACACATAAATGGTTTTAATGGAAAATTTGGTCAGCTCTTTATGTTGAGCTAAAAGAATATATTTAGAATAACGACGTTGTAATGTGAACTAAAGAAAGGGATTTTATCCTCTTAATTTCCTCAGGAAACTCCATTAAAGCTCCAAATGAAAGTGTACATATTTTAAATCTATCCAGTAGATCATCAGAAATACATGTTAGAAATAATCTTGATTTGACATGTAAACTGACAAAGTTACTTCCCCTTGACTCCATCATTCTGAAGATAAAATTTTTGAAAAGTGTTGATACTGAAAATTGTCTTCTCCTGATCTTGAAATTATCACTTAGCTTTATTTTTTAAATCTTGTTTAGTACTTTGCTCATCCTTTCAAAAGTTCTTTTACATTGAAAAGCAATGATTATGATGGTGATGGGGATGATGCCATCTAAACTATATTGTTTTTCTATTTTGTGTTATCACAATATAGTATTTCTCAGGAACATTAAGATGCAAAACGCATGAGAACTTTTTTCATTTTACATACACTTTAGTGTTTAGAGCACTTTTAGGTTGATAGCCAAATTCAGCATGAAGTACAGGGAGTTGCTGTACGCTACCTTCCCATCCACAGCGCCTCCCCCACTATGGCCGGGCAGCCCCAGTGTGGTGCGTTTGTTATAATTGATGAGCCTACTTTGACACATCAGTATCATCTCGAGTTTGTATTTATTAGTGTGATGTGTCATCACCATTTCGGTTTCATTCAGAATAGATGCACTGCCCTAAAAACTTATCTAGGTGATTTTTTTAAAAGCTGTAAGTGGGAAAAGGATATATATGAACTGCAGCTAATATGCATATACTAATCTACCTATGAGAAATCGCTCTGTTCAGTAACCATAACCTCGATTCAAGCAGTGTGGATAGTGGTTGATTATTAAGAGTGGCAGCTTTGAACTGCACAGAAATGAGGAAATTTAAGAGTTTTAGTTCCGTTTCAGCCAAATTATGCATATGTGGTAATGAGGCATCTTTAAATGCAGAACATACTGTTACAAGTAAGGCTGATCATCTTATTCTTCACTGTTGATGGAAGCCTCCTTGGCAGAGAGATTTCAATATGCAAAAATACTATCTTTTCTCGTATACAATAATAATGAATAGTTGGCAGTAAATCAGATAAATGATCCAGGATGTGAGTAAAAATAAAGCCATGTACCTTTAGGAAATGTCCTCATAAAAGATGACTGAAAGCTTATGTGCCAGCCGTGATGACTGGAGTGATGTGAGGGAGGGTGACATGGATTCCAAACCAAAGAATTATGCCACACTCCTGTGCTTCTAGGCAGCAGTGTTTCCACTTGCTGGTGAGTTTTGTTAACATGAAGGTAAGAGGAAAGGTTGTGCAGACAACAGATGACTTCCTTGTGGGTCCTTCTCCATCTCCTGTTTTTTCCTGTCTAAGAAGCACAGCAGACACCGCTAGTGCATGTGTTAACACACCCGGTTTATATCAGAATCTCGGATGACAGCGAGTGAAGCATTGCGGTGTTGAAGAAAAGCATTGTAGGTTTTCTGCAGTCTTCATTGGAAGAGAAACTGACCGGCTACTATGGGAAAGCTGAGACATGTAAATTTGGAAAGTTAGATATCTTTACATTGAACCATTTTGTCCCTTTAATACCAAGAGTTAAATACTGGTTTTCTTCTTTTGTTCTTGGGTTTGTTTTTTATTTTTTCAAATTCTACATGTGTTGTCTTACTTTTGAGATAATGCATTTTTATATTAGCATTAAAACATTTGCTTCTTCAAATAATTTCTTCTGCACTTAATAGATAAGCTTGGTCAGTTATGACTTTTCTCTTTTCATCTTAACCACTTAACTGTCCAATTATTTCAATACAAGATGATGAAAAATAGCATATTTTTATAAGATAATATAACAGGAAATATAAAATCGAAAATTTTTTCAGATTTTCTCAATCAAGAATCAACTTGCTGAAATGACACCTGCCTGAGCAATGCTTAGGATAGTACATAAATGAAGGCACTGCCTGAGTGATGCTTGGGGTGAACCGTTATGTGGTTAATGAAAGAAGAAAGTACTAGAAAATTAGAAGTAAAAACAGTTAAGAACTAATAATCTATACTGCTTATGAGTTTTAAATACCTTTAAAGTTGTTTATTTTACCATATCCCATAAAATAACCTTGATATGAATAATTAACTTTAGAGACTTCATGTAACTTTTTCAAAAACTCCAACTTTGAAAATGGAACATTTCTCTATGAAATGTCTATCAAGTTATTTGACATTCTAACTTTTAATCAAAGGATGCTGATATAAAAATGCAGACTAAAGTATTATTTCAGTTACGGAGCAGTTATTGGCTGAGGAATATTAT
>RJWT010039966.1:0-12574 GCA_004365215.1 Cuniculus paca | reverse complement strand
TTTCAGGACTTGCATTACTTCACTCCAGCCTCTTCTTGACTTGATGATTTGTGTTGAGAAGTCTGCTGTGATTTTGATGAGTTTTCCTTTATAGGTGATCTGTTTCTTTTCTCTAACAGCTTTTAATATTCTGTTCTTGAGTTGAATTTCTGGGATCTTGATTATTATATGTCTGGGTGTAGATTTGTTTTGGTTATGGCTAGCTGGAGTTCCATATACCTCACTTATTTGAATGTCATATTCTTTTTTTATGCTTGGGAAGTTTTCATGAATTATATCTGTAAATAAGGTCCTGATGTCATTTGTTTTGATACCTGCTTCTTCACTCACACATTTAATTCTTAAATGATGCATCTTTGAGTTGTCCACCAGCTGTTGAATTGTTACTTCCTGAGACCTTGTTATTTTTAAGAGATCTTTCCTTTCACGATCTTAGGCTGCAACCCTGTCTGCATCTTTGAAAGTCTTTCTTTAGTTTCCTTCATGTCAACTTGCCAGTTTTCGAATGAATGTTTAATATTCTGGATATCTCTTTGAATCTGTTTCATGCATTCTAAATCTCTCTTATGCTGTTCATTCATAGTTTCCCTCATTTTCCTATGCTCCTCTATTTTTTTTTATCTGTGTCTTCTTTAGAGATGCTTAATATTTCTTTTATTATGGTTTTCATTTCTTGTTTTACCTGGGATAGAATTTCTGTTCTAATTTCTCTTATAGCTTCCTGAAGTTGTTTCTTCACTTCAGTTGAGAGCACTTCAGACATTTCAGGTGTGCAATTCTCGATCTCCATGTTTTCCTCTTGTGGAATTGTGCTGCTTGGGTTGGACACCAGAGATTGCCCTCTCCCTCTTCGTCTTGGCATATTCTTGATTTCTTCTACCCCTGAGAAGTGTGGTCCCAAGCACCCCAGCACTGGTCACAACTTCTCCGAAGCTAGACTGTTTGTGTTTTCTGGCCAGTGCTGGCTATGTATATCTGATGTTGGGCGCCTGTGTTTCTGTACTGAGCTAGGCACCAAGCCACCTGGGTCTTACAGGGGAGCAGACCTGGTCGGGCCCTGTGAATCTAAGCTGTTTAGGAATCTACGCAATACTGGCCGAAGCGGGCATGGGAACAGATCTCCAATCAATCAGCTTCCGCAGGTCCGCCCACAACCTGGAGTTCCCAAATGACTGGTTTTTCTGGCCTCAGTGGAAGCAACTTCTGCGGGTCCGCCCACAACCTGGCGCTGATGCCAGAAGTGGTTAGCAGGCTTGGCCCCCGGGGATGTAACCTGTCCAACTCCAAGATGGAGCCTGGCTGATCACTCCCTTGGGGCGGGGGAAGAGGTGGAATTCCAAGCACTCACCAGCAGCCAGCATAGATCTCCACGTCCACAGATCTCCGTGTCTGCAGATCTCTGTGTCCACCACTCTCCTTCACTCCCGTGCCTCTCCACAGAGACCTCTGGGGTTGACTGCAGCTGCGACCATGACTGCAACTGCGACTGCGCATCTCCAGGCTTAGCAGGTCTTCTGGCAGGGTGGATCCGGCTCCAGGCTGAGGCACTGCCAGCCACCACCTTCTTCTTTGTTTAAATTCTTTTTTTTTTTCTCTTTGTGGGCTTCAATTCATATTTTAGATTCTTCCTTGGTCCAGGGGACCCACTTGCTTCCTTCTTGTCCTCTCCATGATGTGATGTTCCAGCATCTGAACTGTTTCTCTCAGAGAGACTATTTACTCTGCTGCTTACTGTTCCGCCATCTTTAGCTCCTCAGTGTTTCTATTTTAATATTCAGATCTTTGATCCATTTTGACTTTAGTTTAGTGCATGGTGACAGACATGGGTCTAGTTTCAGTCTTCAGCATGTGGAAAGCCAATTTTCCAGCACCATTTATTAAAGAGGCTATCTTTCTTCCAGTGAACATGTTTAGACCCTTTGTCAAATATAAGGTGACTGAGTGTCTTTGTAGTTGTGTTTGCATCTTCTACTCTGGTCCATTGATCCTCAGGTCTGATTTTTTGCCAGTACCATGCTGATTTTATCACTATAGCTTTGTAGTATAACTTCAAGTCAGGGATTGAGATGCTTCCTGCCTTACTTTTGTTGCCCAGGATTTCCTTTGCTATTATAGGTCTCTTCTGTTTCCAAATGAATTTTAGGAATGTTTTCTCTAGATCTGTAAGGTATGTTAATGGTATTTTGATAGGGATTGCATTAAATCTGTATAACAGTTTTGTGAGTATAGCCATTTTCACAATGTTGGATCTTCCTAACCAAAAGCATGAGATATCTCTTCATTTTCTGACATCTTCAATCTCCATTTTTTAGAGTACTATAGTTTTCAATGTATAGGTCTTTTACATTCTTTGTTAGGTTGATTCCTAAGTATTTCATTTTTTTAGATGCTATTGTGAAAGGTGTTATTTCCATAATTCTCTCTCAGTGAATTTGTTGTTTGTGTATAGGAATGCTATTGATTTTTGAGTGTTGACTTTGTATCCAGCTACACTGCTGAATTTACTTATTAACTCTAGTAGTCTTTTGATGGAATTTTTGGGGTCTTCTATGTAGAGTATCATATCATCTGCAAATAGCAATAATTTAACATCTTCCTTTCTTATCCTTATTCCTTTTGTCTGTCTTGTCTAATTGCTCTGGTTAATGTTTCCAGAACTATATTGAATAGGAGTGGTGATAGTTGACAGCCTTGTCTTGTTCCTGATTTTAGAGTGAAAACTTTCAGTTTTTGTCCATTTAGTGTAATGTTGGCTGTTGGGTTGTCATGGATGGCTTTTATCAGATTGAGGTAAATACCTTCTATTCTGAGTTTCTGTAGGGTTTTTATCATGAACAAGTGTTGAATTTTATCAAAAGCTTTTTATGCATATATTGAGATGATCATGTGATTTTTGTCTTTGTCTCTGTTGATGTGCTGTACTACATTTATTGATTTATGTATGTTAAACCACCCCTGCATTCCTGGGATAAATTCCACTTGGTCATGATGTATAATCTTCTTGATGATGTGCTGCATTCTATTTGCTAGCATTTTATTGAGAATATTTGCATCAATGCTCATTAGGGAGGTGGGCCTATAGTTCTCCTTTTTGGTCGGATCTTTCTCTGGTTTTGGTATCAGAGTAATACTTGCCTCCAGGAATGAGTTAGGGAGGATTGCTTCCCTTTCGATTTCATTGAAGAGTTTGAGGAACATTGACATTAAATCTTCTCTAAATTTCTTGTAAAATTCAGCTGTGAACCCATCAGGACCTGGGCTTTTCTTTATAGGTAAGTTTTTAATCACATTTTCAATTTCAGTAGCTGATATTGGTTTATTCAAAATTGTTATATCTTCTTGGTTCAGATTTGGCAATTCATATGTTTCTAGGAATTTGACCATTTCCTCTGTATTTTCCACCCTATGTGAGTAAAGATTTTCAAAGTACACATTCATGATCTGAATTTCGATGGTATCTGTAGTAACTTTACTCTTTTCATTCCTTATTGCATGAATTTGAGTTTTTTCTTTCTTTTGATAAGGTTGGCTAGAGGTTTATCAATTTTATTTATTCTTTCAAAGAACCAACTCTTCTGTACTGTTTTCTTAGTCTCAATTGTGTTAATTTCTTCCCTGATCTTTATAATTTCATCTCTTCTATGAGCTTTGCGCTTGACTTGCTCTTCTTTTTCTAGAAGCTTGAGGTGTTGCATTAGGTTGTTTATTTGTGCTTGTTCTGTTTTTCTGATGTGACAATTCATTATTATATAGTTCCCTCTTAGCACCGCTTTCATTGTGTCCCACAAGTTTTGGTATGTTATATCTGCATTTTAATTGAATTTTAGGTATTGTTTAATTTCTTCTTTAATTTCATCTGTCACTCACTGGTTGTTCAAGAGGTTGTTATTTAATTTTCATGTGTTTATGTAGGTTTTGCAGGGTTTTTTGTGCCATTAACTTCCAATTTCAGTACACTATGGTCAGATAATATGCATGGGATAATTTCAATCTCTTTGCCTTTACTTAAGCATGTTCTATGGGCAAATATATTGTCAATTTTAGATAATGTCCCATGTGCAGCTGAGAAGAATATGTACTTTGATGCTATTGGTTGGAACACTCTGTAAATGTCCACTAATTCCATTTGTTCACAGGTTTGAGTCAGTTCTGTTATTTCTTTGCCAACTTTTTGTCTAGTTGATCTCTTTGTGACAATGGGGTGTTAAGGTCCCCTGTCACAATTGTGTTATTCCTTATCTGACTTTTCATGTCTATTAGTATTTATCCTACATAGTTGGGTGGTCCTGTATTTGGTGCATATATATTTATGGTTGTTAGCTCTTCCTCTTGAATTTTTCCCTAACAAGTGTGTAGTGACCTTCTTTACCTCTTTTGATCATTCTTGGTGTGAACTTCACATTGTCTGCAAACAGAATAGCTACCCCTGATTTTCCTGGGTTCCTGTCACATGGGATATTGTTTTCCATCCTTTGACTTTTGTTCTATGAGTTTCTTTTTGAGTCAGATGTGTTTCTTGTATACAGCATATTGTTGGATCCTGTTTCTTGATCCATTCTGTCAACTTATTTCTTTTAATCAGTGAATTGAGGCCATTTACATTGATGGATATCACTGATATGTACTGGCTTAACTTTGTCATGTTATTTCCCTGTTGTTGGTTTCCCGCTTTTCCCCCTTGTTTAATTGCTTGTCCTACCTGGTCATTTCTTTCTGTTGTTGTTCTGGGAATTCTAGTCTTTTTTGTCTCTCTCTGTAGTATGTCTTTCCATATTCTCTCTAGGGTTGATTTGGTAGACATGAATTTCTTTAGTTGTTCTTTGTCATGGAAGTATCTTATTTCTCCATTTATTTTGAAAGAAAGTTTTGCAAGGTACATCAGTCTGGGTTGAAAGTTGTTTTCTTTCAGGATTTGAAATACTTCACTCTAAGCTCATCTTAACTTGAGGGTTTGTGTTGAAAAGTCTGCTGTGATTTGAATGGGCTTTCCTTTATAGGTGAGTTGTGTCTTTTCTCTAACAGCTTTTAGTATTCTGTTTTTATGCTAAATTTCTGAGATTTTGATTGTTATATGTCTTGGTGTGGATTTATTTTGGTTATGGCTGTTTGGCATTCTTTATGCCTCACTTATCTGTATATCCGATTCTTTCCCCATGTTTGGGAAATTTTCTGCTATTACTTTTGTGAATGGTTTTTTTATGTAATTTGTATTGACTCCTGCATTTTCATTGATGCTTATCAGTCTTATATTGCTTCTCTTTGCATCATCTTGAAGCTGTTAAATTGTTATTTCATACTCCCTTGTTACTTTTAAAAGTTCTTTCCTTTCATGATTGCTAGCTGTGCTCCTGTCTTCAAGGTCCAAAAGTCTATCCTCAGCTTCTTTCGAATGGTTTTTGCCAGCTTTCAATGGAATTTTTTATTTCCTGTATATCTCTTTGAATTTGTTTTGTGCATTCTATTTCTTTCTTAAATTGTTCATTCAAGATTTCCATCATTTTCCTATGCTCCTGTACTTTTTTTTTGTCATCTTTAGCTATGCTGACCAATTCCTTTATTAAGGTTGTCATTTATTTCTCTACCTGAAAGATTATTTCTAATCTGATTTCCCTATAGACTCAGGGATTTGTTTCTTTATTTCACTTGCTATCTTTTCAGAAATTTCAGGTGTATGACTTGTAATGTCTTCTGTTTCAATGTCTCCTGTACTTGATCCTGGTGGACTGGGCATTTGAGATTGCATTTTGCTTTTTTGTTCTGTCATTTTCACCTCTTGGGTTAATATTTTGGTCTTTTCAATCCCACTAGTCTCAAGTGATCTTTGTTTTTGTCTTAGGGTCCTATCATATGGGTGATGTTTGTCCAGTTGCTGGGTCCCACAATGAAGGTGAGTGGCCAATCACCGGAGTTCCCTCTGTGGGGCCTTTTGAGTGAGTCCTATATTCTTCCTAGGCTGACTAGCCTAGGAGTATTGATGTAAGCCAACCCTTATCTTCTGTTGTTGCTGTGGCTTTAGGCTATTCCAGGCCACCAGATCTACCTGGCTATAGTGTGCACCTCAGCTGGGATCCTACTGTGTCACTGGGGGTCTCCCAGGCCTTCTTAAGTTCCTCCAGGATGGGGGAGGCCTAGTCAGTGCTCTCCACAACCCAACGGTGTTGTCTATATTTGTTATGGTTAATACATTGTGTCAACTTGAAAAGTTTAGAAGTTTAACTGAGAGACTCAGCAGGGAGCCAGAGTTCTTACTTTGTAAGTATCCTCATCCTGTGCAAAGGAGGGCAAGGATATTTTGTGAGTGCTACACTCACCCTGGGAAGTGGGGGTGGTGGCCTGGGTATAATATAAGGGTAGGGAAGAGGTTTGTGTTTTGCCCTCTTTTGCTCTGGCTGCTGCCTTGGAGTGTTGCCTGAGTGCCATGCCACCCCACCTCGGAGCCAGCTGATTATGGACTGAAATCTCCAGAAACTGTAAGCTATATAAACGTTTTCTTCCCTAACTTTGGGTGTCAGGTGTTTGTCTCAGCAACAAAGAAAAGTAACCAAAACAGAATTTGGTACCAGTGGAGTGGGGTCATTGCTGTGACTGTACCTGACCATGTGGTTCAAGAGCCTTTGGAAATGGTTTGTGGGAAGAATTTGGAAAGGTTCGGAGATGTCACCTGAGATAGAAACCCTGGAACAGCTTAGGCTGTTCTGTAGAGGAGATTCTGGTCAGAGTTCAGGAGACCAGAAGGCTGATAGACAGCCTGCTGGTAAAGACCAGGCTCAGAAGGTTTCTGCTGGGAAGGAGGACAGCATTGGGTGTTGGACTCCAGTTGATGTATGTTATGGCTTGGCAGAAAGTTTGTCTGCATTTTGCTCATGTCCAGAGACTCTGCCTGGGACTGAGATTAAGGATGGTGGACTGATTAATCTGGCAAAAGAAATATCAAGACAGTCAAATGTTGAGGCCATGGCATGGCTATTGTTGGGGGCTTTTAGCCAGATTTATATCACAAATCAAGAGCACAGAGCCCAGCAGAGTGATTTGAAATGTGAGTTTGGCCAAAAAGGAAGCTCTAGTAAAGCTGTAGACTGCAAAGAAAGAGCTGAGACCTCGATTGCTGAGCAGGGACAGAAAAATGGAAAAGATGGCCTGAAGGCAGTGCAAAAAGCAGCAGGTCTTGAACCTTTGCAGCTTCCAAACTGCAAAGGTGAAAGACTGTGCTTTGAGGAGAAAGCCTCAGAGTACCATGTTCCAGAATGGCGGCAGAGGACCCAGGAGGTTCCAGAATGGCGGCAGCATAGAGGATCTGTTCCTCACAATCAGATTCAGAGTGCCCGGCGATCCAGGCACTTGACCCCAACAGCCAGGAGAGAGGAAAGTCTGGCTACTGCTCCAGCTAGCAGCAGACCTTGGCATCATCCATGTGGTGCTGGTTTTAGGTGCACGCAGAATGCACAAACTCTGAGGTTAAGAAGGCTTCCACCCCGATTTCAGAGGGCCTGGGAGGCCAGGCAGTGTGCCCCTGAGAGGGCAGTGTGTGAAGCTATGAGTGTGAAGCCAAAGGTGCAGTGGAGGCCCCAGAAATTTGGAAAAGCCAGGAACGTGGATCATCTAAGGAAACCTGCAATGGGGAAGCAAAGCCAGCATGAGAGAGATGCCGTGGGATTGGTGACCACTAGAAGTGCCATAGGGGTGGAACCACACAAGCTCTTTGGAGCTCACGATTTGCCACAGATTGCTTCAGAGGCTGGACAAGCAGCTATAGGATTTAACATTTACCCTGCTGGATTTTGGACTTGCTTTTGTGGCAATGCTTTGTATCCTCCTGTTTGTAACTTTTGGAATGAAAATGTTTGTCTTGTGCCATTGCATGTTGAAAGTGTTTAACTTCGTTTTCATTTGTACAGGGGTATGCACCTAAGAGTTTGCCTTACATTTCAGAGATCTGGGACTTGGACTTTTCAGCAGTGCTGAAATTGCTAGGACTTTGGAGACTCTTGCAGATAGACTAAATGCCGTTTGCATAGAGGGATGTACATGAGCCTTTGGGTATCCAAGGATAAAATGTTATGTTTCTAATGTAATGTATGCATATATTTTTTGTTTTTGTTTTGTGGCACCGGGGGTTGAACTCATGACCTCACACTTGCCAGGCAGGCGCTTAGGCCCCTAAGCTAGATCCATGGCCCTCTAATGTAATGTAATATTGATTGACTTACTGCTGGTTCTTAAGGATTGTTAAGCTGTGTTATAATGATCAAGTTGTAAAATGATAAAAATTAGCATGTCTTGGTATCTGGAGGCTGATTTAAAGAAATATGTCTGGTTGCCAAGTTGATAAGGGGTGGATGTTATGGTTAATACATTGTGTCAACTTGAGAAGTTTAGAAGTTTAACTGAGAGACTCAGCAGAGAGCCAGGGATCTTACTTTGTAAATATCCTCATCCTGTGCAAAGGAGGGCAAGGATGTTTTGTGAGTGCTACACCCACCCTGGGAAGGGGGGTGGTGGCCTGGGTATAAATAAGGGTAGAGAAGAGGCTTGCGTTTTGCCCTCTTTTGCTCTGGCTGTTGCCTTGAAGTGTTGCCCGAGTGCCATGCCACCCTGCCTTGGAGCCAGCTGATTATGGACTGAAATCTCCAGAAACTATAAGCTATATAAACCTTTTCTTCCCTAACTTTGGGTGTCAGGTGTTTGTCTCAGCAACAAAGAAAAGTAAGGAAGGCAATATTGGAGAAGGTCTAACCCACACTCTTGCCGGGCCCACGAAGGTCCTAAAGCTGGGGTGGAGGGTTCACTGCTGCTCCTATTTACCCACCGAAGTCCCCTATTTGAGGGGGAACCTCACCGCACTTTTGCAGGTCCACTGAGGTCCTCTGTGTGGGTGAGGGCTCACTGAGGTTTCTCCCAGTCCACCAGGGCTCTGCAGCTGGTGGAAGGGGTTGCTGATGGTCCCTGGACTACTGAGGTGTCTGGGGTGAGGGAGGGTGGTGATGATGATACTGCCATCCTGAGGTCTCTTGGGTGGAGGAGGAGGTGTGGCCCAGGATCCTGCCAAGCTGGAGGTGCTCCATGAGATTTTAAAATAAAATATTTTTGGTATTTACCCATTTATGGTAGTATCTGCAGTGTCAGAATACAGTTAGGTCATATATAGTAAGGAGTCCAGGACCAAAGGGTCTTCTCGAGTTAAGCACAGCATACACTGAAGATGTTGAGACAACAGCACACACGTGGACAAAAAGGAAACAGGTAAGCTCAACTCCAAGTATTATATGGCACGTGTTTCTAAAGGTTGTGAAAACATGCTCCATTAGCACACATTCCTCATTTATGTGAGATGAATTTTTCTCCTTGTGTATTGCTTTTCAGAAAATGTGTCCTGTGCTTTTAGATTTTAAAGTTCCTCAAATACAAAATATAGTTTTCATAAAGATTCAATATCATTTCTAAAACAATGTTTTTTGTGCTAATGATGCTATAAGAAGGAAGAGGAAAAGGCATTTTCTGCTTTAAAATATAGTCATTGGATATTCCTGGCCATGTTAAAAATAAAATATGGTTTCAAACTGAAAAACAAAAGTTTTTGAGGGCTTGTCCACAGAATTCAGGTCTTTTTTGTTTAAACAAGTATTCAATCTAATAGTAAAAATATTTTTCTGAACTATTATTTCAAAAGTTTATTTTTATGTTTCTAATGGTATTAAGGAGTCTTACTATTTATTTACATTTTATTGGAGTCTAAAGAATATATGTTTTGAAATACACTTATTCTGTTTAAAAAGCTTACACTTTACATTGAGAGAAATATAACTGTAGCAGCACTGCTAAATGAAAATGCGCTTATAATTCTTACAGACACTATTTGTTTTGCATTATTAATGTTAATAAATACGCAAATGTATAAGTGAACTTTTTTCACAGGCCTCCTTTTCATTGTTGACTTTTACTTCTCTGAGAAGCACTTGTTTTGTCCTTCAACAGACTGTAGGAATTGATGCTATAGGACAATTAAAGAAACATTAGAGGCAATATTTTTAATGGTATATGCACTTGTCACATATATTTCTTATTATTGTTGATCAAAGTAGCAGTGCTTAAACAACCCTATGTGATAGTCAAAAATAAAATTCATGACATTTCACAAACTAAAAGGTATGGGCTCTGGCTCACTGGGATGGATTCAGGCTACAGAGCCGGAGTGAATGTGTGCGTGTGCGTGTGTGTGTGCCCTACGGTACTTGACTAAGCAGCCATTTATCCACAGCTGTGGAAGTACTTCATTATCTTAAGAACTAGTTGTCCTGTCCTGACACACACCAGGAAATAATCAGTGCAGAGTTAGTACTTCATTTTCACCCAAATTGCAATTGAGGAAGTCAAGAGAAATCAGAGATCACATAATTCCCCAATGCAGTTTCATAGAGATGTGCTCTGCTTGAACAGAGCTGGAATTGTAGTGAAAGGAAAAGCAGTAGACACGTACCCAGGTGCTTTTTTGTCCATCCCAGCTAACATCATTCTGTTGTTGAAGCAACCTCCATAAACCATGACACGTAGAATTCCAGTAGAACCTCTCGGTGTAGGTAATTTTTGGTTTATATTATGTATTATATACTTTGTATGAAAAAAACTGATTTAAAGTCAAATGCATTGGTGGGGTATGTGTAAAGTACTCAGATCAGTTCTTGGGTCCATAAGTGCACAAAATTGTTGATTACTTCTGAAAGTTCAGGTATGCTAATGACAAAGTAAAGTTGAAAATGGGATGAAAAAAGGGAATGTCAAGGATTTTTGAAATGTACAATACTCTGTGAAAAACATTATTCAATATCTGATAAATGATTGAGAGAAATAAAGAGATACATAATGGGATATTGTCATCAGTATTCTGTTAATTAAAAGGTATGCAATCAAAATGATGGGGCAGAATAGAGGGTAGCACTGTGTTCTTAATGGTCAAGGCTGCACTTAATTACGGTGTTAGTGGGGAGAATAAGGCAATGACTCTTGTTTGTGAGGTGTCCTGATGAGTCACCACAACAGAATCATCAGATTTAATTGATGTTAGTTGAGTTTCGTTTATTAATTTTAATGAATTCCTTTTGCAGAACTGTTGCTAGATGCAGAACTACCTACAGTATTTGTTCTGAATGTCAAGTGTGTGTTGTGGCAGGGAAAAGTTGAAGCCACTTACTCATAAGTGGGAATGCACTTTTCAGCCACAGCTGTCCCAGCCAGGACCACTTACTGGCACCTCTGTCGCTCCCACAATGTATTGCTTTGCATCACTGGCAGGGCTTCCGCTCCACAGTGGTCCACCCTGGAGGGTAGGTATCACTGCCCATGTCCAATTGCTTTGCATGCATTACATAATTTACATTTGGAAATTCCTGGATATGTACCCAGTTGTGGTACTGCCAGGTCATATTTTCAGAAGCAGTTGTATTTTTCATTTTTTTAAGGTAAAAGAGATTTATTGTAAGGACTTGGTTTATAATGTTGATGAAGCTGACCATTCCAAAACTTAGGGTGCATGTCAGCAGGCTAGAAACTGGTGTTGTGGATCAAGGCCACAAGGTTTCTGCGGGCACAACTTCCTTTCCCTCAGATGGAGAAAGTCTTTTATTCTATTTGGGCCTTCAACTGACTGGATGTAGTTCATCCCCATTAAGGAGGCGATCTACCTTATCCAAAGTCGACATACTTAAATGTAAGCTTTATACAAAAATTCCTCAAAACAAACATCCAGAATAATGTTTGACTGACTGAGTACCTGGGGACCATGGCCCAGTCAAATTGATGCATAAAATTGGCTATAGTTATCTAGCCAAAGGATCAATACTTGATAAACAGACATGCATACACGTGTGTACTGTAATTATTTTCTTCTTGATATTTTAAGTTTTGGAATAGTCTTTGTACAAGTTTTCCTAGTTTAGCTATGCAAAGAGCTATGCTCTTTTTATGTGGCAAGTAAAGCAATGAGATGAATTTCTTCACACCTCAGGTGTAGTGTGAAGTATTAATAGTAATGACTTTAAAGGGTCCTGAGCAGAAGCTGAAGGTTGGAGATGGGAGTCAGGGATATTTTATCACTTACATCCATTCCCTCCCACCTCCCCTCATGAGAGTCTCCATTACAACGAAGTCCAGGTTTCTTATAATTTAATGTACCATTCAATAGTGTTTTGCATTATTTAGAATTCATTCTTGTACTAAATATAGTTGGGAATAGCATTACATCAGATCTGTCTGATTGTTTAAAAAATTCCATTGCATACCCACATACAGAGACATGTGCTTTCATTAAAACATGTAATTAATGTCTGTGCCCCAAACTATTAGCAATGAGCAGAGATAATGACATAATACTTATACATGTCCGTAATACAAGATACAGAGTCATAACTTTGGAAGAAAGAAAAATTATTTCTGTAGGAATTCAAAGAGAGTGGAGTGTTCTCACTTGGAAAAAGGAAGAGGGACATTTGGGGAAGTTTTGATTGAGGGGGTGATGACTGAATGGGGGTTTAAAGTATGGGCAGAATTTATATGGAAAGCATTGAAGTAAGGGCTCTTCAGG
>RJWT010039965.1:0-12576 GCA_004365215.1 Cuniculus paca | reverse complement strand
TTCTTATCTGCTTTGTTGTGTTTAACTCTGTTTTGTTTTATTCTCTTTAAAATTAAAAAAAAAGAGCAGGGAGAGAAAGAGAGGCCCTGGACATCAGGGAGGGTCAGTCACCAGAGTAGGGGCAGATGTCCACCAGGTACAGAAAGAAAACACCAGTACTTCTAATTACATGTACTGTCATTAGAAGTAAAAGAAAAATAAAGTATTTTTATTAAGAGGAAATCAGAAGAGATCCCACGGAAGAATGATGGTCACCTCCCCGGGTCAGGTGCCAAGTGGTGTGCGTCACTTTGGTGACAGACTCACTGCGAGCAGAAGGTACCTGGGTTCCTGGCTACTGCTCCAAGGCACAGCATTCTGGTCTGCCTGGGCAGCTCACAAATCATGGTGGGCTTTTTGCTAGGCCAGTCCTTGTACCTGGACTCCAAGAGGTAGGCCAAGGCCAGGAGGCCAAGCACACAGTAGGGGTAGCTGAGTTGTACACCATGTTTCACTCAGGCGTAAGCTCAAAACCGTCACTGCACCCAGCCTGACACAAAACCAGATATGCCAATTTATCAAGGAGGCGCTTTCTGATAGATAGGAATTCTCACCCACTTTTTGAAAAGATGAGTTTGTCCTAATATCTATCGACTGCAGAGCTTTTTGGATGACCAAAAAGCATTAAAATCATGGCCGATTCCATCTCTACTGAGTGGTTCTGTGTCTGTGTTTGTGACCACGTGTGGGCCGCTGGCACATGTAGGTGTGTTTTCCCGAGAGGAGTGAGTATCACACCTGAGGAACGAGGAGACTACACAGCCCTCTGATCACAGCCTGAAGCCTTCTCACTGCTCATGGTGGCAAGTCCTGGGCCTGTAGTTTTCCAGGCCATTGAGCTCTGCACCTTCCAGTTTGGCTCTGGCTTTGCTGTGGCCACGCCTACAGCAGGAACAGTGGTTGCCAGCTTTCTGCATCACGTGGAAGCAGGGACGCCAAAGGCAGAGCCAGCACAGGGGCAGGAGAGGGCAGGCAGCTGCCAAATTCAGACCCCAGGTCACTTCCTTCCCTTGGGCTTCAGGCTGCCCTGGCGACCAGATCATCTTTCTAGAGAAGTCCCCTCCTCAGAGCTTCAGGCCCTGGAGAACTTCGCTCCTCTGTCAGAGACAGAGGGGTGGGGCCTGAAAATGAATCCCCATCTCTGCAATGAAGGCTGAGCACAGCCATCAGGGAGTGCGCTGTTCCATGGGCATCACCCTCCAACAACATACGTGGGAACAAACCATCCCAGGAGAGGAAATGGAAAGGGAGCTGCCGAGAGCAGCTGGACAGACAGCGGCATTCGGGCCAGCGGGCAGGAGGAAAGATGGGGCTCTCAGCCCTGGTTGCTGTGCAGACCGGCCCACCTGCCCTGCCTCACCCATGCCTGGCTGCCTCCCATGTCCCAACCCCAGGACAGGGAGAGCACGAGCCCTGGGTGTCCACACCATCAGCCTGCTTCTCCCCCATCCTACCGCAGAAGCACCACAGAGAGACCCCAGGGCACTCAGATGGCAAAATGGAAGCAAATACACATCAATTAACAGACTGTAGGGAAGGAAGCAAAGAAGCATCCAGAGGAAGCCACAGGGGCCAGAGGGCCCCAGGTCCAGCTGTCCCCACTGAAGGGACCAGTGGTCTGGTCTGGACATCACATCTCATGGCCAGGGGTGCAGTCCCACCACAGGCTGCAGGAAGGTGGGTCTTGACAGGGACAGGAGCCTCTGTGTCAGGGGTCAGTCTTGCAGGACTAAGGACATGCTTCGGACCTTCCCCACATAAGAACTGATGGGCTTACTCCCGGAACTCTGGGAGGCTGAGGCAGGAGGATTGCAAGTTCTAGCCCAGTTTAGGCAATTTAGTGAATTAGTGATCCTTCCTCCAGGGCTCCTGAGAGGCCCTTTGCCAGTGCCCCCCTCAGCCCTGCTGCTGCCCGGGGGCTACGGGAGGATACTAGCCACCAGTTAACATTGTCTCAACTTGGTGCGAAGCAACCGCAGGGCCTTTTTGGCAGATCATGGTGCTGGCTGGGTACCAACCTCATCCTGGGGTTGCCCTCCTCACTGTGGGCACACAGGTGCCCCATAGGTGCTCTCACTTGGGAACTGCACCACCCAGCTCTGTGCTGCCTTCTGATTGAGCCCTCTCTGGATCTTGAGAAATGATCTCAGAACCGTCTCTCTCCCAAACAGGGATTCGAGCAGCCAGGGGACTGGCGTTTTTAGACCCATTCTCCTGGCCCTTGCTAGCAGCCAGGGGATCTGTCCCTCCGAGGCGCTGACTCTCAGAGTAAGTCCGCTATGCGTGGACACCGTCGCTGGAGGATCAGGGGGCCTCTGCCTTTGGGGGAGGAAACCAATACGCACTGCAGATGAGGGAGAAAGCAGAGGCAGGAAGCACAAGGACAGCTTGTCTGGAGGCTGGTGGAGGCGAGTTGGCTTCCTGATTCGGCCAGGAAGGACTCTGCACAGAAAGCAGACTATTGTGGACCTGTGTGTGGGGCCTTTCTGTGAAGCGGGCACACACCTTCAGCACTGACCTCAGAAGGCTGTTCTGGCAGCGATGAGCAGACACAAGGCTGGCCCCCTCGGTGCTGTGTAGATGGCCTGCTGGGGGCGAAGCACAGCCCGGCCTTGAGCCTCCGCTATGATGTGTTACATGAACCTCTTTAACCTCTCTGAGTCTGAAACGTGGCTACTGTTAACTGCCCTGGAGCGTGAGGCTCCTCAACCAGGCAACTTACTTTCCTGGGATGCAGGCTGAGTGGGGTAGGGCCAACCTGGCTCTGAGCGCTGATATTTGGCAGTCTCCCTGCTCAGGGCTGTTTTCCTCCTTCCTGGAAGCTGTTTGTGTTTCTAGTGGCGAAAGGATGTGTTGCTGGACCCTAGACATGTGTGGCTGAATCTGGGGATTATTCCGGCCATGTCCTGGACTAGGCACAGAGCAGCCCCCTGGACCGGGCTGCAGGCTCTTAGCATGCAACCCACTCCTTCGCTGCATTCTCTATGTCCCAGGCCTGGCCTGGACACCCTGCCCTTCTCTCCTGTGCCCACAGGGCCACCCTGGTTTGCATGTTCCAAAGACCCAGCAGCTGCTCTTCTCCTGGATGTGGCCAGCGGAAGGCATGTGGCCCCAAAAGGCCACCAGCCCCTCTAGGATTCCCATGGACCTGCCATATGAACGTGACCGTGATAGTTAACTGAGTGTGTCGACCTGAGTGAGAAACACCCAACTAAATCGGATCAGCGTAGCTCTGAGTGTGGTGAGGGGATTTACTGAAGACGGAAGTCCCACCCTGGGGCAGCTTGTTGCTGGCATGGTACAAAGGGGAAACAAAGGAGGAAGCCTCACTTCTGTTTCTTTGCAGGAGCGTCCAAAGGGGTAGCCCCTCCAAGGTCTCTACTTCACCGTGGACGTCGTCTCCCAGCTTCCAGCACCGACCCTTCGGCTTCCTGATAGACTCGAACAGCGCACTGAGCTCAAGGTTTTCCACTGGATCCTTCGGGGCTCCGGGACATGGACAGACCCGTTGCACTCCTCTACACCTGGTTCTGGGGCGGCCATCGTAAGCAATCTTGTAAATTGTGACGGATTTGTATGTCCAGCGCTAAATCTGACTGATACCATGACTGAGGGAGCTGCCCTGGGCTGTTGGGGCCTCGCCCTGCCACTCCACAGCTGGCAGCTCATCAGCCCACACTGGAACAAGGCGCGATTTCTGACTGAAGGCAGGGCAGGGGCAAGGCCAGCAGAGCAAGAGGCTGCGCTACTTCCTGGAACGAGCTCTCAAACGTCTGCCTCCTCCTTCCTCTGTCCTTCCAGCTACCCAGGCAGGCCTGGCAGCGTTCCACTCCGCGGTCCTGAACACCTTCGCGGGCTGCAGTCCAACCTGTGCTCTGGGAGACTTCTCTGCCCTGTAGCCGCGATTCACTGTGCACCTCTTGGATGCCTCTGACTCTAATTCCGACTTCTTTGGTGACTTCCTTCAGGATGTCGGTGCCATGCGCAGACAATGTTAGCTTCCTGGCGCTGTTCTTGGATAATTCACAGACCTTTGCCTAGACTTGTGCACACCATCCCAGGGCTTTGGAGCTGGCGTCAGTTTCAGGGCCCAGCTACTCCTTGCTTCCACTCTAAGACCAGTCGAGCCTCCTGGTGCATGAAAGGCTCATCTGACGACAAGCATGGGTTCATCTGAAGTCACCTATGAGCCACTGACGCTAAGGCCCAGGCTCAAGCCGTGGTCCTCAGGTAGGATCACAGCAGCAAAGCTGCAGAATGCATGCTTGCACAGGGCCCCAGAGGCCAGGCAGGCCAGGCTGGCACCCGGCAAGGCCATACTTTCCAACCCTACCCTACCCTCTGCATGAATCTTCCAGCTCTGCAAAGCAAGTGCCTTCTCTCCAAAAGCAAACCTGTCCATTTGGGACTGTGCTTTTAACTGTAATACGACCACAGTCCTGTTTCTCCTATGCAGGGAGAAAGCCCGTGTCCTGCCCCATCGCAGCCACACTGGGGCCAGAGGCACTGTGTCTTCCTTCTCAGCCTTTGGAAGTGACTGGAAGCTCACTCCACTCCACGCATGGCCCCTGTGGCTTGCCTCTGGGTTGCTGGTGTCTTTCTGATGCAAATTCTTTATCCTCTGCTTCTTCTTCCCCCAAGTCTTGCTTCACAAAGATGCTTATTGGATCCCGGGTGCCACTGATGCTTTCCCTTTTCAGAGGTATGTGGACGTGGACGGTGGGCGTTTGAGTCACACAGGCTGCCTGCCTCTCCGTTTTGAGCTTCCGTCTAGTCTCTGCAGAGCGGCTTCATTGCAGGACAGTTGTGAGATGCCCCTGGGCATTTGAGCAAGACTTTCAGCCCAGTGACGCTTGGCATTCCTTGCTCACTTGGCTCTTTGGTCATTTCCTTTTTTTTTTTTTTTGGTACCAGGGATTGAACTCATTACCTCGTGCTTGCTAAGCAGGTACTTATGCTGCTGAGCTAAATCCCTGGCCCTCTTTTGTCATTTCCTGACTGGGGTCAAAGATCTTTACCCAGAACAGAGAGTCACAATTATTCAAGACTACCCAAAACACCGGCTTTCTTTTTGCAGCATGTCAAGGTAGTAATAGTGTGTGGAATAAATAGCATTGGCCCAAGACCTCAAGGCTAGAAAGAAACCATGACATAAACAAATAAAAATTTTAATAGAAACAGAACATATTTAGCCTGGTGCCACAGGCACGAACTTTGATGCTTCCCTCAAGATTATGATAATTACAAATGTGGAGAAAACCCTCTTCTTCTGCTATTCCTGTTAAGAGGCTCAATGTGCCTTACTCTTTTTGACAGTCTACCTGTGAACCTGATGTGGTGTTTGTCACGAGGTTTTGGTCTCTCTTCTGGAAAATGTTGGTAATAAGTGGAGGGAACATGGTTGAACCAGTTCGACCAAAGGACTGAATGTTCATGATCTATTCATTTGATTCAATTCCTGCCAAAGTCTGACTTGAAAAAGAGCTGAAAAAAACAGAAAGACAAGTAAAACAAGAACCATTGATGAAGGTTTGAAAACGTACACACGTTGGGGTTTGGATCTGCAATGTCCCCCACAGGCTCCCATGTGGAAGGATTGGCTCCTAATGCAGTAGGAATAGTGCTGGGAAGCGACTGGTTTCAGGGCCTTGACCTCATGAATGAAGTAACCCAGTAGTGGGTCCATAACTTACTGGGATAGCAGGAGACGCTATAGCCTTTAGGAGGCGGGGCCTTGTGGGAGCAAGTAGTTCACTTGGGGCGCATCTCTGATGCTACAACCCTCGCCCCTTCTTCTCCCTCACTCTCTCTGCTTCCTGGCTGCCATGAGGTGGACAACTGTATCCTGCCATGTCCTTCCCTGTGGTATTTCTACCTCCCAACAGGCCAAAAACAAAGGAAGTAGCTGCCCCTGACTGAAATCTCTAAAAACTGCAGGCCGAAGTAAACCTTTCCTCACTTCTGTTGTTATTCTCAGGTGTTTTCCTATAGCAATGGAAAGCTAACACAGTGTACTGACCATTCCCTTGAGATAGCTCCAGCGCCAAGAGGGGGTAGAGGCTGAAATGCAAAGGCAAAAGTGCAGGGGCTCTGCCTGCAAGGAACCGAGCTGGCTGGGCTCTGTGCAGTACAAGGGTGGGGAAGGGACGCAGCCCGGTGAGGACCCTTGGCTCCGGCTGGCTTAGAAATGGTACCCGAGGGAGGGTGCATGCAGCGTCTGTGCTTTTATCATGTGTGGAGCCCACGCCCTCTCTACTGGATATCATAAATGCTTCCCCAGCACTGGGAATCCTCCAGCATCTCTGAAAAAGCAACTCAGTTCTTAGTCATGGGTTAGATGTCTCTAAAGGGCCACATACTCGTGACTCTGACATTCACATATCTTCCAAAGCCAAGCAGGGGTGCAGGAAGGAAGGTAGGAGTTCTGGGTTAGGTGTGGAGTTTCCTCCTGGATCATGGTGCCACTTTCAAGGCCTGCAGAGGCTGCAGGGAGCAGCAGTGGCCTGAGCAAAAGTTGCCTGCTCAGGGAGCCCATGCCTTAGACATCGAGGGTGCCCTGCCCGCTCTGTGGAAGTGCTGGTTGTGGCACAGGGGACCCAAAGAAGCCTTCAAATAGCTCCTCATCTCAACCCAGAACCTAGTTTTAAAAGTCAAGCCTCTAGTTTGTGTTGGATTTTGTTCCTTCACTTAAAAATTATTTGAAGAGAAACATGAGAAATTGGAGTGAACTGAGAATGGCACTGACAGAGGGGATTGGTCCATATGTTCATGTTTATCCAGGTTATAAATTGTCTTTTTATGATGTTGAAAGCCATGTTGAAATTAGGTCATTTTAAAAGAATTTATTAAAAGGTATTGCAAATGCAGGGCCTTGGAGAAAGTCAATGGTCCTTTGCCTGAGCAATTCAGGATGGATTTACTTAATTCTGGTAATGGCCTTTGTGACCACATGCTGGCACATGCCATTCTGGCTCTGTCTCCCTCTTATACCTTGCTTCCAGCCTAGGGGAGGGAAAGCAGACTTTCCCCTGGGTTGGGGCTCGAGGAAGTTCGGAAGGAAGAGGTTTCCACTTCCTGGATTTCACAGACCCAGAGCCCAAGAAAGACAACAGCAATGAAGTGATCCGTCCCTGGGTAGCAACAGGTGCAGCTCCTTTGTCTTCACAGATTGATAAATGCTGGAAGGTTCGGGGCCAGATACGGTCCTGACGTTAGAATCCCACGTGTAAGTCTTGGCGAAGTAGCTGCTTGCCAGCGGACACCATGCGAGGCAGCTCGGCAGTGCTTAAAGCCAGTTTTATACTCTGGTCTAATTTTCATCCTGGAGATATCAAAAGGCATCCTCTTGCTGGGCGGAGAACGGGCACCTGGGGAAGAGCAGGTCGGCTTGGGGCTCACGTATCTCTGCGTTGCCTTTCCTGCCCACTCTCAGTGCTCAGTGCTTCCTCCTCCCCACTCTTATGAGTTTTCATAATATTCATTTCATGTGGTTATTTTTCATGGGGGATGAAAACTTATTCCACAATTGAAATCCTGAGCTCCAATTATGAGAATTGCCCAGGGGATGATGCACGGGAGAGCTTCACACTCCGCCCTTTCTGTGAGGATACCAGGCCCCATGTCACTGTTGGCGCTCATGGGCAAGAGACAGACAAGCAGTAACCCCGCTTTCCCTGTGCTGGGGACACAGCAGTGCGGCAGGGTCGCTGCCCTGCCACCGCCAACATACACAGGCTGCGGTATGGCCTCATGCCGAAACCTGGGACACACACCAACAGCCCCTGCAACTTGCAGAGCCACCAGCCCTCCCGCAGCCTGGTTTTCTGCCCTTTCTTTATCTCCAATTATAAAGCAGTGCCAGGTTTTCTCATCAGCCACCGCCATGTCTCCAAATGGCTTTTCAGTGTCAGGCCCATCAGGAAATTAACTCATCACGCAGTGACAGCTGCTAATTTTTTCCCCTTACATGTCAGATGGATCGCCCGCTGAAGCTAATAATGAATCACCAATCCCTGATTAGAAGGTGCTTCCGAAACGTATAACTGCCACCCGAGCTAACTTTTTTCTTCATGTAAAATGATATCACCCTAGAGGAGGAGAAAACGAATTGTATTCTCCAACTGATGGAACAGGAGGAGGTTGCTTAAGTGAGTTGTGTGCACTCTTAAATTATGGGCTAATATTAAATAGTAAAAAGTGACAACTTATGGCTTTTTTCAGTTTGCTAAATGAATGACCTTTCTTGTTCCCTAATTCTCTTCCTAGAATCAACTTGAGGTTAGAATTCTAAGCTGGCTCTTCAATTCTCTGTGTAAACCATGACTTCATTTCTATGCTCAGGAAAATGAAAAGTACGAGAGAATTGGGGAGCGGAGATGCTGCTGATGCTGTTCTGTGGTCCTAGAATCTCCCAGATGCTGTGCTTATTGGGAGCAGGGCTGCTGCTCCTCATAGCGAGTGGTGGACTAGAGCTGCTTGGGTCTCAGTGGAGTCTTGGCTCCACTTTCTAGGACTCTGCAAAGTTTCTCTGCATGACTACGCTTTAGTCTGCACCATCTCTCCCAGGCTCATTTGGGTACTTTCTTGTAAGTCTCCTTGGAGCAAAGTCAGTTGAGCTAAACTCCTACCCTTGGTATCTGATCACCTTGGGGATACAATTAGCTTCCATATCCTCCATCATCTTCCAGATTATGTTTGACCACCCTGGCCTGCCTTCAGCAAGAATCCTGTTAGGTTGGTTTGGCAGAAAGAGCCCTTATGTTTCTTAGTAATTCTATCTTCCATCTAAGAGTGCCCATCCCAACTTCCTCCTTAGCTATAAATCTCCATTTGTTCTGTCTTCAGAATTGAGCCTGTTTCTATTCTGAGGCTTCTTTTCTCTTATTGTAATTGTCCTGAATAAAATTTCTTTTCTCTGCTATAAGGACTGTCCAGGTCTGGTTGTTCTTTGACACTCTGTGAACCCACATTTCTGGACTGGGCTGATGAATTATAGAGTTCTAGTGCCACCTGGACACAATCATGGTTCTTCAAAGCACATCAAGTAACAAAAGAAATGCTCTCTGCACTGAGTAGGAAATGTCAGTAAGCACCCTTCGTCCCTCCACTGTAACTGCCCAGGGGAGCTGGGGCTTCCTAAAAGATGCCTGTCTGAGTCACAGCACTGTACCAAAGTGACTTTACCTTGCTTATATTTGCTTCATCTAGAAATGGCTACCTCACTTTGCCAGTCCAACAAGAATTACTCAACTTTCACCATGGACATTGAAATACGAACCATTTCTATATGCTGACTTGGAAAGTCTTTCTTCCTTTGATGCTGGATGTCCCTGGGGGCTTGATCATCTAACTGGCCATAGCTTAATATAAATGTGGTCTTTTTGGATTACAGTCTCCAAGTAAATACTTCATGGGCTTTGCTTTTTACTTCTTTAAAGTTCTATTGCATTCTCTAGCAAAAACCTCAATGAAAGCTATAAGCTTGCTGTACTGTCTTTGTAGACTCTATGCTGCAACGAATGTGCCTTGCTTGCAAACCCTGCCATGCCTTATTATTCTGAGGCACACATTTGTGTATGTGCTTCTTAAACTCCCTTACATTCCAATAGTTGTGTAATGAGAGAGAAGAGAGAGGTAACATTAACCTAACTCTATAGGTAATTACAGGATACAATAGCTTGGTGCAGCCTTCACAATCCTTCTGTGCCTAGAAACACCTTCTATACAATATTTTTTATGCAAAGGCCTGCTCTTTTATTGTGCATACAACGTGATTGCTGGTTTGACACTGCAGGCTACACTGGTTTCATGAAGGATTAAATGCCACCTGAGACATATTTATCCTAAATAAATCACAAATGGTAAACTGCAGCATGTCAGTGTCAACACCCTGGTCTGCAGCGGAAAGGTTAGCCATACAGGACTAAGCACAGTTAGGAATTAGCATCGAAGCCGCCGGGCTGATGCTAACGGGAGAAATGATCAAGAAATATTTCCACTGAAAAGCACTCCCCCCTTTTTTTAAACATGTATGAGAAGCTTGGAGAGGGCCATCACTTTGTAAAGGTCACCTCTATCCTGATAACAAACGGGAGTTGATCCTGTCACTGTTTGCCAAAGACTGTTTAAGAAGGGCTGAATAGCCCTGCCAGTTTTAGGAAACATGAGCTAGTCACACTCAGCTAATTATGACTCTCGTGTCAAAGCTGAAGTTTACCTTCTTATAATTT
Source organism: Cuniculus paca (assembly GCA_004365215.1). NCBI lineage: Eukaryota > Metazoa > Chordata > Mammalia > Rodentia > Cuniculidae > Cuniculus > Cuniculus paca. Next base: position 2,308 of record RJWT010039965.1, on the reverse strand, counting down.
TGGAGGGGTGGCAGTGGCTAGCGAGGGAGCTCCAGAATGGGATGAACTTGCAGCAAAGAGAGAAAGGTGGGAACTGACTGAAAGGCCAGTTCCTTTCCCCTGTTGCCTCAGGGAGGGAACCCTGGTCCCCCCAGGCTGGGAATGAAACCCATGGCCATAACACGGCAGGCAAGTGCTTTATCCCTGAGCTGTAGCCTTCACCCTCAGGAAGACGTATTAAAGCGTGCTCTACTGACACGAAGAGGGACCAGATTCCTTCCCTCTCATGTCTACGCTCCACATTTGCTAGGTTCTAACCAAGATACAGTATGTTACTGTTGCCAGAATGTGCCTGGGCCATCAGCCAAGCATCCATAAAACGGCACAGGCTGGGGGAGAGAAGCGAGAGAGCAGCAGCCGTCCAGGCAGGCGAGGCGCTTGGGAGTTCTCATTGCTGTGCACTGGCCGCTCGGAGAAACACCGTCATTATGTTTTAATGCTATAATTTTATTTTGAAGAAAACAAAACAGAACGAAAGCAATTTTTGCCTTTGAGGGAGGAGATTATTTTACAATTTTGGAAAGAAATAAGACGAATAGCATCAAGAAACAAATTACTGAAACATAAACTTGCATCTAACCATGGAGCTAATGCACGACTCAGACAATGCTGGGCAAGGTGAGGGCTACCAGGTCTCCGTTTCTGTTTGTTAATGATCAATGTCAGCTTTTGCAAACTGACATAATTACAAATAAATCTGCAAAATGATATCAATATGAACATTATAAAAAACAAAATATTGATATAAACAATATTTTCCAGAGTGTACATTTCATGTGTAGGCTTTGGATATGAAACTAAGTCAAAATTAGAAGCATCAGTTGTTTTCATCAAATTACATTTTAACTGAATACAAACTTCAAGGCTTACTCAAGGTGTAGTTAAGCTTTCTTTTATGTAGGATGTAACTAGCGCAATGGGGACACCTAAAATGTTTGAAGAGGAAATTTATACATGAAACAAACGAACAGGCTTCCTTTGGTCTGGTGATGCCGTTATCGTAAAAAAAAAAAAAAAAAAAAAAAGAATGGGGCGGCTTGCTTCTGGATGCAGTCACAGAGGCCGCGATCTGTGACCAAACACACAGGACATGTTGGCAGAGCTGCAGGCTGGCAGCTGGAGCTGAGAGGCCGAAGCCACAGCACACATTTCTTACCTACCTCCCGCCATGGGGCACCAATTGCTTCTCCTCAGTGCAGTGGTGGAATAGGGGGAAGGCCATGAGCAAAGGGACCAAACAGTGACAGACTCCATGGCACAGGGCCTGCCTGCCTTGGCCCTTCTGAGAAGAGCCTGACTCTTCCCTGGCCAGCCCAGCTCTGAGCTTTCCATGGGTCTTTATGGTGGCTGATGTCACCCCCACCAGAAGGGCATGTGCTCACTGCGTGGAAGGGTTACAGAGCTCAGGGAACACTTGGCAGCTGGAGGGGGTCTTTGCACACCTGCCCTATGCCCAGCGCTAGGCTATGCCTCATGCTTCTAGGAGCTCACTATTTTCTCTTTGGCTCTGAATCACTGTCGCTGCTGGGGGGCCTTCCTGGGTATAAATGACCATGCTTGTTAACTGTTCTGTGCCGTTTGGGGACACAGCCTCAGAGCTGAGCGCAGCGCCAGCTCGCAGGATCTCCTGAGAGTTGGTGGTTTCTATCACAGTGTGGGAGTACACACCAGCCTCATCCTGCACCCCTGGGGGCAATTCTGTCACAATGTAATGAGTTGCACCCTCTGGGAAGCTGCTGCTGGACTCTCGAACCATGGCCTGGACCAGCTCCTCCGTCACAATGATCTGCGAGATTTCCCCCTCAGACTCTACCAGGTCCATGTGCTCAGCTGGCACACGCAGGCTGTGGGCCTCAGCCTCCTGCATGATGAACTGGGAGGCCTCCCCAGCCACCATGTGAACAGTGCCTTCCTCATTCAAGATGACTTGGGTGACGCCATCCTTGAGCAGCTGGCCAGTTGTGGCAGTGTCACACACAGCAAACTGGAGGACTCCTTGGACCATCTTCTTGAAGGCCACCTGAGCCCGCTCCTGAGATGTGATGATGGCTGAGGGCCGGACCACCTGGGTCAGCACCTCCACAGCGGCCGGACTCTCCTGAGCATCTTGGAACATCTGGATTTCTGGGGCTTCGGGGTCAGGAGTCGTGTGCAATGCCTCCTGACTGGGCAGCTGGATCAGCACGTCCTTTTCCTCATGCCCAGCCCATGGCCTGCCCTTTTCCTCATGCCCAGCTCTACCTTCTGCTTCCCCCAACTCAGTGACAGC
>RJWT010039964.1:0-12582 GCA_004365215.1 Cuniculus paca | reverse complement strand
CTGTTCTGTTGAGAATATGCCCCCCCCAATAAAACAAGAACTAAACTAACAATGAAGAAGGTACAGGATCCAGGAATAGGAGTACCAATTCCAAGTTGGTGATTGGGAGAGAGTCAGTTGGGGACTAGATTAAACACATCCAGTTTGGAACAGAAAGAGATGTTGCCAGTGACATGAAAGTAACAAAAGTGCTGGAGATGACTCTAAAAATTAAAAATAGAAATTCATTTAACCCTATTTCCCTTTTAGGTATCTTCCTGAAAGAGTTAAAGTGGTCATATTACAGTAACATATGTACACCCATGTTTATAGCAGCACAATGTATAATAGCTAAATCTTGGAAGCAGCTTATATGCCCATCAATAGATGAATGGATAAAGAAAATGTAGTATTTATACACAATGGAGTACTACTCTGCCAAAAAGAAGGATAAACTTAAGTTATTTGTAGATAAATGAGTGTGCCTTGAGACTACAATGTTAAGTGAAATAAATCAGTCACTCAACATTAAAAATTGCATGGTTTCTCTTATATGAGAAACCTAAAATATAAATAAAGAGAAAAATAAAAGATAGCTAATATGCAGTGAAGATATTTTTCAAATGCAAAAGGTATCAAGATATGGAGGGAATGGGGGGGCAGGGAAAGGGAAAAGAGACTGAAAAAGAGAATCACAGAAAAAATGGAAATAGAACTTTTGCAAATGGGAAGAAGAATAAGAGGTGGAGGGAGCAGGGAAGGATGGAAGAGGAAAAGGACAAAAAAGAATTAAAATGTGTTAAGCATGTGTACAGACTCCCCATGATAAATGTACTCATGTGCATTGCAAACATGTACTGATAAAAATAAAAAGAAACTTGAGAGAAAGCTGAGATACTTGAAGAAAAATTTGCAGTTATGTTAAGTATGTGCATAAATAAGCAAACAAAAATCTGATAGTTATTAACTCCAAGTAAAACTAAAATAGTCCTCAACAAGAATAGAAAGTTGTTTAGATTAGGGCTCAGCATTTACACAAATCTAATAAGGGTTGACTAGTAATCTATCTAAACCTAGTATAAAATGATACTGAAAGGTCAGTTGGGTTCAAAGGAAAAAAAGAGAGACTAAATCTTCAACTATAGAAGAAAATTCATTAATTATTCTTAAAATGAAAATATCAAAATTAATCATATAAGCTATTTTGCATTATGGAGGTAACTATGGACCAGAAAAAAAGTGTCTGATAATATTTGTAAATGAATTGCATACATTTAACAATTTGATGAAATAACCAAATTGAAAAAAATGAGTAGAATAAAAGAGCATGTGATTGGAAGTTACCAATAAACATTTACCTTGTCTTCCCAGATATCTGACGGCAAAACTCTCATTTGTCCAGTTTTGGTTTGTGCTACTACTAAACTTTAAATCTTAATATAGACCATCTCATGGACTGATTTTTGTCTTTGGAATTATAAAGCAATTTTCCTGCATATAATTTCAAGATTGTCATGAAGGGGATGGAGGGAGACGAGGATAGGCAGAAGTGTGAGGAGAAATTAGGGGTCAGCTGCTAGGATGGCATTTTGGCAATTAGATGGGGTACAAAGCAAAGATCCAAAGAGAAAGAAAGTGTCACCCAGGCTCATGGGCTCCTGTTTAGCTGCCTATGAGCCTGTGGCGAGATTGCATGTGAACAGCATTAGCTCTGCCCCAGTGTCTCACCATTGCTGTCCACACAGTTGGATTCCGGGAATCGGAGATCAGCTTGGGTCCCACGTGACTCACGTGGTTCATATCCTATTAGTGGGGCATCGCTGGGCAAGACTCAAGTTTCTTCTTGAAACCTTGTTAATTTTAATATATAATATGAATAATCATGTGAATAATTGAAATAGTGTACTGCTGTGAAGATCAACTGCGATAATATGTAAAAAGTAGTATGTCAACTGGCATTCAATAAACACTAAAAAAAAAAAAAGCAGGGATGGGAATAGAACGGTCAGTGCAAGGATGAGAGGGAAACCAGGTAAATCAGGAAAATTGGCAAAGGGAATTCAAATTCTTTAGGTTCTTCAATTTCTTTCTGCCCTGTGTTTTAAATTCTGTCTTCTCACATCTACTGCAATACTGAACATGCTTGAATGAAGTCATATGCTTTGGCAATTAGCTGATAGCTGTCTCTAAATGTAATTCAGGATATTTCAGCTCCCAAGGAAGCAGAGTAGACTGTGTGAAGAGGATGGACTATTGTTGGTGACGTTCTGCAGCCGCAGGGTACTGCCTGTAAGGGTCGCGTGTGTGGTCATTGTGCCTAGGCCTCCGGGAGGAACATACGGGGGACCTCAGCTCTGTGCCGAAGGCATCAGGTCTACTGGAAATCACATTATTTCACTTGAGTTCAGTTCAGTTGCATTCAATTCAGTTTAAAGCTCATTTCATGCTTCAGCCAGTTGTAGAATGAAAGTGAATCCTAAAATAGCAGCACAAATTATCAGCAGGTTCTGATCTTAGAAGTCTGTAGTTGGGGAGGAAAACAAAACTGTGCTAATCACCCCGAGTCATTTCTGTTCTTCTCTGATTGTAAAAAAGAAGTTATATAGCAATTAAAAGGCTAAGATGTATCACTTATACCATCATAAAAGATATAATTAAAAAAGAACAATAAGCATTATTTTTTAAAGTGATCAAGATTCTCAGAAAAAGATACACTGTGCATAAAAGAAATTCCCAAGAGAGCTCCATACATTCACCACATAGATTCTTTATTTTTTCATTCCATTTATATCCACTCTTACATCTATGTGTATTATCTTTTCTAATTTATGTGTGATTATTGAGAGTTCACTGGAGTAGTTGGTTATGACAAATAAATTCATATATTGTTAATAAAAGTAATTGAATAACCAAGATTAAAGTAAAGGTCAAGTGGCTTAATTTAGACTTTCAGTTTACCTACATTAAAGAAAATTTGTAACTGAATTGTCACTGTCAGTGAATTGTCACTGAAATAATTACCTATGTGCACGGTGTATGCGTGTGTGTGTATGTGTGTGTATGCATGTATAAAATCAGATTTGTGACCTTCAAGTTTTAAGAGTCAGAAAATAATGCTGACAGCAACACTCAGGCAACTGGAGACAGAATCCTTGCAAAGAGATGTTCAAGGGGGTCTCAGATATGCATATTATTACTGAGTTAGGGGCTTAGTCCATGGCAGTGAGGGTGTTAGCAAGTCTTAGAAAACTTCCATCTTGTAAATCTAAAAACTTGGTCATGCTAACCAGGGACAAACCCAAAGTCTGACAAAATATTTATGGATCAATGGCTTGAGGGAGGGCCCTTTGGAAGAGCTAGGAGTACTGGCTACCAGGAGAAGGGCTCCCTTAAGGTTTGGGGTCTCAGTGATGACCTCTTTCAGTGGAAACCAGGGCCAATCTGTCCTGGATGATTGCTTTTTCTGAGGTGGGATTAAGATAAAGGAAGAGTAGGTATTCTGTGCTGTCATGAGGTAAGGGCATTTAGTAGTTGTGCATCCCCGGGATGGGATGAGGTACAGGGAAATGTCTGTGAATGCCATTGATAGCAAAGCAATAGTTCATTCAGGAAAAAGGTCATTAGGACTTTGGAAAGCTGCTGTGTGACCCTGGGAGAAACAGGCTTTCCTGCTAGTTACACAGCTGACTTTATTATCTCCTTGGCTGATTAACAATGGGGTTCCTTATTTCTTTTTCAGTCTGAGTTGATTTTCACTGTTTCCATTTTGGACAAGTTTTTTCTCTTTTCACTATTACATATATATAGATTTTATGTATGTGTAAGTAGATGTACACAAATAAGTTTGGATATAATTTACATCTATGTGTGTACATTTTTGGAGCAGACTCCAATTCATTTATTCAGATATTCAAATTCTGTGCTAAGAAATGTTCAGGTCACAAAACATTTGCTTGTAACTGAAGAGACCCAGTGACTTGGAACTGATAATGGAGCTCCTAATCCATTGTTTGCATTAAGGTATTTAAAAGCACATTTTCCCGGATGTGTTAGCAGGGAAAGGGTTATGATAGACAGTAGAGGAACCAAGATTAAACATTCTGGGGAAGGATCTATGCAGCTTTTCCTGAAGCCACAGCACTATCACAAAGATTCCAGGTTTACTTGGGAGAAATCAGCCGCTATTGATGAAAAAGAAAAAACCCCTATCCACCTCATAGGTGTTGTCCACACACTGAAGCCTGAATATATGCATTCTCTACCTTCCTGCCACCTGAAAAGATTGCCTGGCATGGTGGAGGTGTCGTAATTATTTCCCTGTCATTAGATGGAAATCTTGGTGACAGATGAAGAACTTCAACTGGCAATTTCTAAGTAGTGTGGCCAATATGTTTCTCTGAAAATAGATAAATGTCTTGTTTGTCAAAATCCCATTATTCTGATTTATTTGGCTGACTTTTATGTTGTCAAAGAAGTTCTATGATAGATTGGGGTAGATTCAATTTTATTATTTATTTAGATTTATGTTCTAGAATTAATATGTTGCCTGAAAGATACCTGGAGTGAAAATATATATGCTTTTTCCTTTTGTCTGTATTGGTACAATTATTCCAGGCCTGGATTGTTTCTGAAGCCTTTTCTGAAAGACAACAGCAGGAAAAGCATCATTATCATCATCATGATGTCATCTTTTGATCTTTATATTTGTAATCATTTCTATTACAATTGATATGTCAGATATTATAGGCTACTAATTAAACTGTTAGAACTTTTACTTTCTTATATATAGAATGTAGAAAGATCATCATGATAAAACAGATACCTTAAAATTATAATGAAATAAATGTATACAAAGATGAAATTATATTTGTTTAGTATAAAACTATTGCAAAATTAAGGGAAAATTGGAAGCTTACAATATTGTCTTCTAAGAGTCTGATTTACTTTTCAATATTTAAAATTGACTCTTCTCTTATCATTTTTGCTCTGTTTTAGTTATTTTCTTGTTACTGGAGCAAAATATCCAAGACCCACAAGTTAAAAGGGGAAAGGTTTATTTAGCTCACAGTTTGTGGTGGGTTCAGTCCATAGTCAGCTGGCTCCAAGGCAGGGCCGCATGGCAGAGGGGAATCACAGAGGAGAAACAGCTCATGGCAGAGTAGGTAGGAAGCAGCAAGACTTCCTTATTGTTTTCCTTTTTATTTTGGCCAGTTTATAAGCCTGTTGGTTGGTACCACTGACACCCAGCATGGGTCTTCTCTTTTCATTAAGCCCTCAGCCAGAACTATGCTAAACCAATCAGTGGACTAATCCAGTATTACACATCTGTGATTCAGTCACCTCCCCAAGGCCCCACCTATGACTGCAGGAGGCTTTGAGGAGACATCTAGATACAAGCCCTAGTGCTCTGTTTATGTAGTTTACTTCTCAGTTTTTTTTTAGCTTTACATCTCCTGAGCGTAGGTAGGCACAGAAATTATCCTTAGTCTCTTTTTCAGAATGATGGTAAACTCAGAGGTAATGCATTTTGAAATTAATTTCTGTATCAATTAACAATATAGGTATTTATAATTATGTATGAATTACCACCTGCAATATCTTATATTTTATGAATTAATGTGAAATACACATTATGGGGGTTGCACACGTCTGTCCTGGTTACTTTTCTCTCATTGTTGAGACAAAATACTCAACACTGAAAATGAAGGAAACAAAGGTTTATTTAGCTTACAGCCTTTGGAGGCTTCAGTGCATACTCAGCTGGTTCCAAAGCAGGGTGGTGGTGGCTGAGGGGCAGAGTTTATGGTGCCTGTAACTGACAAGTGCTAAAACGGCAAAAAGGGAAAAGCACCCCTTCTTTCCTCCCTTTTATTGTATGTTGGCTACTTGCCCCTGGGTGGGTGCAGCACTCACACCCCCAATCCCAGTGCTACACAATGAACCAATCACAAACGCTAGACTCAGCCACCTCCATAACTGCGTAAGGCTTTCGGTGGACACCCAGACACAAACCATAACAACATCCCATTCTTTAGTTTCTCAGGTTCATGAAGAGCAGATTTTATATATGAGTTAATTTAAATCAGGCACTTAAACTGCACATCCTGAATTGTTTGGTCCAAATTTGCTGATGAATGCATGTACAACAAAACTTTGAGATATGAACTCAAAACTTAGAGTTCCTACCATTTAAATTCTATGACATTTCTAATTCATATAAAGACATTTATTTAGACCTATGTAACAGGACTTCTGACTCTTTCCAAGACAAGGTTCCCAGGAAATAATCCTAAAATGTATTTACCTCCAAGTGAAGAGCTATTGGATATTAGTTACAAAGGTGACTATAAAATTGTATCAATATCAAAAGGTAAATAAAATTTTGTTATTTCTATAATATTATTTACAACAATTATTCTGGCATACAAATGATTTGCACTTCTGATCTATTCAGTGTAACATTTTATCTCAGTATAAAACTATTCATATTTTTATAATAAATTTAAAAAATTTTTATAAATCAATCATTTAGAGGATAATACATTTTCACTGGCCTTTTAAAGCCACTATTAATTTGATACATACATACATATATATATTTGTCTGTAAAGCTGTTAAAATTATATTTTGAACATTTATTTTTATTTAGTACTGTATCAAGTATTGCTTGATATTATTAAATAATACTCAAAGTCTTATATTCAATGATATTCAAAGTCTTATATTTAATGAATTGACTGCCTATTCCATCATGTGAAGGCACCATCTTTAAAAAAAGAATTCCTTCCTGTTGTGTGTTTAGGTAATAATTTTACTTGTTTTCTCTTTTAGTTAAATATTATTTAGTTAAATTACATTATTTTGAAGATGTGTGGGTGGTTTGGGGGAGGGGCTTATTAAATAATCATGCTAAAATGAAAATGAAAGCTCTCTAATTTTTAGAGAAATGTTTGAACTGGTTTAGGAAATGCTTTTAAACAAAATTTCTTTTCTTTTCTTTTTTGCTTTTTTTTTTTTTGGTGGTGCTAGGGATCAAACTCAGAGCCTCACCTATACTAGGCAAGCACTTGGTCATTGATTACATCCTAGTCCTAGTTTTTCCATCTTAAATATGCTTTGTAAAATATAAAAGTTTAAAAAGAACTAATCTATTATGGTTATCAATATTTAAATCTTTTGGTGTTGTGATTTCATTTATTTGACTAATTCTTTAAATTTTCCCATCATCTTCTTTTCTTGACCCCAGAAAACTGGTGTTACTGCTCAGGGAAGAGGCAGGGTAGAGAACTGTAATACCGTGCTGTAACTTGTTCTTACAGCTCTGTAGAAATCCTGCATAATTCAACATTGCTTTTGAGTATCATACCTTATTCCATATTTACAGTGTTGATAAAATGAAAGATGGTGCAATACTGCATGTTGCACAGGTTAAAACCCATAAACAAAAAGAAGTTGATAAATCTTGGAGAGAAGTTACATAGTTACTGACAGTGGAATTTCTGGAATTATGGACCCAGCTGCAGTTCATTGAGCACAAGATCTGTTGGTCACTCAGATTATCCTTGATACCATGGATACATAGAAAATGCACAGAAGAAAATTGTTTTCAGTATACATATAACACTAATAAAAGACATATGAATTTGGTGAGAATAAAAGCTGTCTTTTTGTCTGTGTCCCTCTTCTTCTTCATCTCCTTCTTCCTTCTAGTGTACATGTGTATGTGTACATACACACATAATACATTAAAAGAATGACTAAAATATTCTATCATTATATAGTACAGTAAATAGTAAATTCTAAGAAAATTGGCTTATGATCCATGAAGGAAACTTCAAGAGTATCTAACCACTAGGCTTTACAAATGATAAAACAAGTAAGAAAGTGTCAGGATTCTAACTGCACAGCCCAGAACAGTGTCCCTGAAACTGTAGATTAAGAAGATAAGATAGACTTTCATTAGTAAGTTTTTACTAAGCTATATGTGTTCCAAGGGATCACTTCAGTTAAAAAGACAAATATCTTCCTAACCATGCATCTTCCTAACCTAATCCATGTATCTGGATTTCTGGTTACCAGCATTTATCCAGGAATGATACTTTAAAGGTCTTTGCATTGGCAGTACAAAAAAAGGAGAGAAAAAATAAAACCAAAACAGTGTTTGTTCTCTTTGGTCAGTGGGATCAGTTCTTCATGAAGATGATCATTTATGAGAGATCATCGATAATCATGTGGCTTTAAATATGACCAATATTCAGATGTCCCCAAAATCTTAGCATCTAATTTTGACCTCTAACATTTACATCTAAGTGACCTCTTGAGACTCCAATTGTTTCAGAAAATAATCCAATGTATTAAGTCTCAAACATACATCTGGACTCCCCAACACTCAAATGTGTTTCTTTTCCATACCCTTCATTTCACTAAATGGCCACTTCATATTTGTAATGGTTCTGATTAAAAGCAAATAAAATAAAGGAGTCATCTTGGCTCTCATTTTTCACACCCGGCACTCATGCAGGTTGGGTGTACCTTCAAAATATATTGCCATTCTGACCTTCCTAACCAACCTCACAGCTGTCACCTACTCCCAGCCACCCAGGATCCAGTGACTGTGTCAGTTGCAAAGACCTCCCACTTCGATTCCTGGCTCCCTCTCTTGTTTTCGGTGGCTCATTGTCCACACAGCAGCAAAAGCACATCCTTACAGCAGAGCCAGAACAAGTCCCTGCCTACTCATGATCCTCCAAGGCTTTCCATTCCATTAGAGTAACAGCAACACACTTTACAATGGTTCATTGCACTGCTATTATTCTTCCCTCTGCTCACGTTGGTCAAGCTACTTTGTCCTTTAAAATGGTCTTGGAATATCCACCTATATGTGTACATAATGCAGTATCTTGGTCCTTGCTGTTCCTCCTATCCAGAGTGTTCTTCCTGCAAATATGTACATAGTTCACTTCCTCACTTCATCCTAGCTTCCTATAAAGATCTTCTCTTCCAATAACCCTTCTCTGCCCCCTTACCTAAACTAGACATCCCATCACTTTTCTCCTTTTCTTTCTTTATCTGTCTTCTTAGAACTTTCCATTCCCTGAAATACATTTTCTATTATGTTATTATTTCCTCTTGGCCCCATTAGGGTGTGATCCCCTGAGCACAGAGACCTTACCTCTTTTGTTCAATGCCTTGGGTTATGGTTGATACATTGTGTCAACTTGAGAAGTTTAGAAGTTTAACTAAGAGACTCAGCAAGGAGCCAGGATCCTTATTTTCTAAAGATCTTCATCCAGTGCAAGAGGAGGGCACAGAAAGTTTGTGAGTGCTAGACCCGCCCTGGGGGTTGAGAGGTAGGGGGTGGGGTGTGGGGTGGCCTGCATACAATATAAGGGAGGAAAAGAGGCTGCTGCCTTGAAGTGTTGCCCCAGTGCCATGCCACCCTGCTTTGGAGTCAGCTGATTATGGCCTGAAACCTCCACAAACTGAAAGCTAAATAAACCTTTCCTTCCTTTGTTTTGGGTGTCAAGTATTTTGTCCCAGCAACGACAGAAAAGAAACCAAGACACCTTCAATAGTCATAATAGATGCTCAGTACTGATTTCTGGAATGAATGAATGAATGAATGAATGAATATTTTAGATTTTTTCAGACATTGGGCCCACAGTTGAATTTCTGAAGACAGTTAGAAGACAGAGTATCTGCTATGGCTTTGAAAGACAGCCTGGCTCCTCTCTGTTCTTTTGTTCTCTGTGTGATGGAGTCAGGTTTCTTTGGTCTCTCCCTCACTGCATGATCTCAGACCACAGCTGAATTAAGGGTGAGTGAGTGACATTTGGTCCAGTGGCTTGGTTTTGAGGTCTTTCATTTAGTTGCATTACACTTTCAGTTTTTGTATTTCTATTATTATGAGTTTTTGGTTGAGAGCTATGAAGTTCAGAAAAACAAGAATGACTATGAGAAAAATTACAAATAACTTGTTATAACAGCCACACTTTTGGGCAGACTCTGGTCAAGTCTTAATTTGCCCACTGTTAGTTGCTTGCATACAGAAAAATGTTTGATTTGCAGTTCATAAATAATGAATTAATGAAAAGAAAGACTATGACAGCTAAATAAAAGCAGAAAGAGTCTGAAATAATGTTAAAACATTCTTTGATGAAAGTCAAAGAAATTGTTAAAAATGAATTTTGCTGGTTTTGAGCTCTCTGGCTAATCCATAATAAATGCCTTCCTTTTTATAGTCTTTGTTTGCTTGTTTTATGTAAAAATATTTGCTGCCACAGGAGGGAAAAATTTTTGTTTAATCTGAAGGTTCTCTTTGATCTGGTGATCTTTTTCTAACCTTTATTATAGAAGTGGGAAATGAAAGTTAAGCTACAATTCCCATGAGGAGGAAGGGGCTGAGAAACTCATAAAAAATTCACTCCTAGAAGGTCCTGTGGCTGTTACTTTATGCCTTATGCAGACCTCTTCTGCCATTTCCTCTCTGGAAAGGATAGGGTTGAGCTTCCAGCCTCTGAAAGACAAGTTTGCTAAGAGGGGACTTTGCTATGCTCTTGCTTTTTCTTTCTCCAAAAGGATAATCATTTGTAATCCCCGTCCTCTTTCTGTTGGGTTCAAAAATTACTGTATGTGTATTATCATCATTTTTCCCCAAAGGCCACTCTTGAAGAGAAGTTCAAGAGGTAATTTAAGTTTGTGTTGTAAAGTGCATTTCTGCTAATGAATGACAAATTATTATTTCTCTACCTCCTTTCTATTTGTTGCAGTGGAATGATTCAATCGAATTAAAAATGTGAAGACATTTCTCATAGAGCTGCAATGAACAATTGTCCCCACACAAAACATGTTACGAAACAGCTAATAGGGTGATGATTCTTTTCTATACAAGGCAAATCACTTCAATTAAAAATGTATACTTTCTTAACAGGAGGCATGGTAATAAGTTACTTTTTATTTACCAAAATGAAATATCTGTGCAAATTTTTGTCTTAACTCTCCAGGAGCAAGTGTTCTGTATTGTTGATTTAACTTAATTATCAAAATAATTCTTTTCTTCAATTTATAGATGAAGAAATTTGGATGCCTTAAGATTTTATAATTTAGGAAAAGCCATACAGCTACTAAGTGGCTGAGGTTGGATTTAAATTTAGCTTTCACACTAAATATCTCTTCTTTTTTCCCATTTCATTGTATTGTATCTCCTCTGTGCTGTGAATTTTGCATCAATATGAAAGGCCTGAGTTACATTGATTTTTCCTAGTCCATATGTTTCAGATCACTTTTCCCCCCTACATTTTCTTGTAAGCATGCTCAAAATGCGAGACATAGCATACCCAAAGCTCGAGTAATTTGGGAAACTCTTTGTGTACTCTGAGCCTACAGGTCTGCCTTTCTGTTATATTTAGACTCACATCTTATAAAAAGTGACCTGATGCCCTGAATACAACTGTAGCAAATGATTGGGACTTAAACCTTCCTACAGAGAAAGAAACCTAAACTTGCTTCAGGATGAGATCCTATCTTCTTCAAGAGAATTTAATACAAAGAAAACAGAATTTTATTTGTAATTTTACCTTGCTTCATGCTAGCATTTTCTCTTTCTCTGGCTTCTATTCAGTAATTCTGGGAATTTAGCCTGCTGGGAAGTCTTTTCTGAGTATTGTAGGTCATCATTTTGCTTCTTTTTGAACTTAGGTGTGAAGACCAGATATAATTAGCCACCTTTGCACATGCTAGAAGAGTGTTTGAAATTTCTGATAATTGAACCATCCACAAAATGAAAGTCTGATTACTGGAAAGCCAGTCAGGCAGTTCGTCTTTCTTGTAAAGGATGCTAAAATTCCTCCCAGGAGCCAAACACCACTGAAGATGTGAACAGAGGAATGACCTCTGAAAGGAATACTTTGGTAAACTACTTCAAAAGAAAAATGGAGAAAAGAACATATGTTGTCCAGCAGGGTTTTAGGGCAATGAAATTATTCTGTGTGACATTATCATGGTGATCACAAGGCATTACATATAAACTTATAGAACTGTACAACACAGAGTTGATCCTAATACAAGCCATGAGCCCTGCTTATATTGATATAAGCAATATAGATATTGGACCATCCGTGGCAACAATTGGACCATACTAAAAATGCACGATGCTAATTAGAGAACTGCTGAGTTGGAGGCAGAGCTGGATTGTACCACTACACATTTTATGCCCAAGTTTTCTGTAAACCTAATTAAGTCTACTTTTAAGGTTTATTTAAACAAAGGGGAAAAAAAGGGTATGTCTTAGTCATAGTAGAGGTATATTTATTAACAATGATTGGCCATTCTTCCAAAACACTCTTTCTCAAGAGAATATACTATGACTGCAGCACTTTGCTTTGGTGGAGTGGGGTGTTAAGGTTGTGACCAGAGATAAAATTGCTCTTAGTCAGTTAAGAAGAGAAGATTTTCTGTCTCTTCTTACATATTAACCAACATTGGTTTGAAGGTATACCAGCAAATGCTATAGGAATGTGTTTTAATCTGGATGGTTGCTGTGCTTTGAGATTAACCAGGAAGTGACATCTGGCTCATCATCCAGACTTTTGATTTGTTTTTCCA
>RJWT010039963.1:0-12587 GCA_004365215.1 Cuniculus paca | reverse complement strand
CTGTCAGGCTATCAAGGCTGAAGACAGTAATGGAGTGATAGAATTGCAAAAAGGACAGCGTATAGTATGGGGTCTTATTAGGGGCTCATAAATTTCTAACTTCTCAGTAGATTCTCCTGAAATTGTCCATTGTGTGTAGTGGAACACTTTTTTTCTGAAAGCAGAGTCTGTAGTTTTTATAAGATCCTCGAGTTTGCAACAATTGCTGATCTGTCTAGTTGCCTGCAAACTTGATAGCAGAACCCACTCTTAACTGTTTTATCTCTCACTTGAAACTCATCTAGGTGTTTTCAGGCACAACTCATTTTCTTCCTTTCTTAAAAGGTGATCTGTGTACATCAGAAAAAGTATGACAGTCGGGGATCTAGCTCAGTGGCCTAAGCGCCTGCCTGGCCAGTGCAAGGTCGTGAGTTCAATCCCTGGTGCCGCAAAAAAAAAAAAAAAGAAAAAGAAAAAGTGTAAGACAACTAAAATATGAAAATGTGCAATGTATATAATTTTGTCAACTAAAAAGGAAAACTATAAAGTCAGGTGTGATGGCACACATCTGTAGTCTGAGCAGTTGCGAGACTGAGACAGGAGGATCGAAGGTTCAAGCCCAGCCTGGGCAAGTTAGCAACTTGTTAAGACCCTGTCTAAAAATAACAAAGGGTTGAGGATGGGCTCAGCTCAGCCCTTGGGTTCCATCCCTAGTACTGCCATGGGTGGATGGGTGGATGGGTGGATGGGTGGATGGGTGGATGGATGGATGGGTGGATGGATGGATGGAAGGGGGGAGGGGCAGAAGAGAAAAGGAAGGAATACATGGGGCTGCTTCTAATTCATTCATCAGCCTTTGCTTTTAAAAATATTGTAGAAAATTTTTATGTATATAATACCTACTTTTAAAAACTTCATTGCAACAATTTTCAGTGTATACAAAAGTAGAAGAAATAGTACAACTAACCCTCCTTATCTAGCTTCAGCAATTACCAGTGTATTGCCACATTCAATTCATCTGTACTTCCCCTTAGCTATTTTTTTCTTCAGGTTTATTAAGATATGACTTAATACCATACAGCCACTCACTGCAAGTGTAAATCCAATGCACTTTAGTAAATGTGCAGACTTGTGCAACCATCACCACAGTGATGCAATGTTTTAGAACATTTCTGTTACCCCTGCAAGTTCCTTAGTAGTCAAGGGATTGACATTGTAATCAAGCCCTGCTCCCACAACCAGCTAACCACTGATCTGCTTTCTATCTCTGTAGATTTCCTTTTCTAGGCATTTAGTGGGAGTGGAATCATACAATGTATAGACTTGTGCATCTGGCTTCTTGTACTTAGGATAATGTTTTTGAGGTTAGTCATTCCTTTGTTGCTGAATAGTATCCCATTGGTGAATATACTATGTTTTGTTTCTCCATTCACTAATTAGTGACCTTTGGATTGTTTCCTGTTTTGAACTAAGCAGTGGTCCCCCTTAGCCAAAGGAACACATTCCAGCATTCCCCAGGTGGAATGATTAAAATTAAAATGTTTATTACAGTAATAGGCACATTGCCATTAATCCCTCTCAAAATACTCTTTCCTTGAACTATTCCCATCTTTCTTACTACTTTCTGAAGCACTTCTGGAAGTTGTCATTAGTGAAAGTCTTTGTGTGTTACGATAAAAAATTCAATGAATGCTGCCTATGACCAACAGAAAGGCAGACTTGGAAATACAGTGTGTCGTCATCTATCTTACTGTATCTGGCTCTATGCAACATCTGGCTCTTCTCCAAAGTCCAAATGGCTATGAAAGATAAAGATTTTGAGTTGATTTCAGGACATTGAGGTAGCCACAACAGTGCACCTAAGACACTCATGAAAAAGGACTTGTTAACCACTTCAGAAAGTGGCAGGAACAATGGGATAAATGTATTCAGAATGAGGGGAGTATTTTGATGGGAATTAATGGCAGTGTGTCTTTTACTGTAATAGTTTTTTAAAATTTAATTATTCACCATATTTGTTGATCATCTTATATACACATGTCTATGATAAGTTTAATTCTATAAATTAGATTTGTTAAGATTAGCAATAATAATAAAGTAGTACACTTATACTATAATAAAAGTTACTTTAAATTTATGCAGGATTTATTTCTGAAACTTGTAATATTTTCAAAACCGTAAGAAATTGAAACTGTGGGACATGAAGCCATGGGTCAGGGGCAACTACTGTATTGTGATTAAAGTTGCTATGAAATCTTTGCTGAAGGGTTATTTTTCTCCTTAGTAAATGCCTAGAGTTGAAAATCACTGCTAGTAACATTTTGTAAAATTTTTTAACTGCCAAACTTTCTAAAGTAACTGTACCCTTTTACATTCTCACCAGCAGTATGTGAGGGTTCCAGTTCCTCTGTGTCCTGATCTACACTTCTTGTCTATGTATTTGAGTTTAGTCATGTTAGTGAGTGTTGGTTTGTACTTCTCTAATGACTAGTGATATTAAGCATCTTCTTATGTGTTTATTGGCCATTCATGTGTCTTCTCTGGTTGATTATCTATGCAAATCTCCCCTCCCTGGTGCCCCCAGGAGTTGAATCTAGGGGCTTCTCACATACTTTTCAAGTGCTCTATCACTCTTATCAAACTTTGCACATTTTTTAATGGAGTTGCTTGTTGTCTTGTTAAATTGCAATAACTCGTTATATTCTGGACACATCTCTTTTCAGATCAGTGATTTGAAAAGATTTTCCCCCTAAGCCAAGCATAGCAGAGGCTGAGGCAGGACTACAAGTTTGAGCCAACTTGAAAACATAAGAAAACCCTGTCTCAATAAAAGGGCTAAGGATGTAGCTCAGTAGTACAGCACTTGCCTAGCATGAGTTCAATCCCCAGTATAAATAAATAAATTTACTCTAAAAGTTTATTTCTAGACTTTGAATTTTGTTCCATTGTTATATATACCTATCCTTACAACACTGTCATTATTACGTGCTTTATAATGTTTAGAAATTGTAAAAATGTAAACCTCCCAATTTTGTTTTCAAAGTTGTTTTGGATGTTCTAGGATCCTTTCCATTTCTGTATAGATTCTAGGATCAACTTGTCAGTTTCTACAAAAAATCTGAGATTTTGATAGGAATTGCATTGAATCCATAGATGAATATGAGAATTGCCATCCTAACAATATTGAGTCTTCAAATCCACAAATAAAGAATGCCTCCGATTAGCTAGATGTTTCTCTTAGCAAGGTTGTATAATTCTCAATATACAAGTCCTTCTTAAAATACGTATTTGTAGAATTTTTTTAATTGTTCGTTGCCAGTATATATACAGTTAACTTCTATATGTTGATCTGATAGTCTGTGACCTTCCTGAACTTGTTTATTAGTCCGGGTCAGTTTTGTAAATTTATTAGGATAATCTAGTTACAGGATTATGTGAACTGCAAATAAAAGTACTTTTCACTTCATTTCAATCTGGATGCCTTTAATTTTTCATTAACTTGTTTTAGTAAACCAGCTTACAGCACAAATTTGAATCGAGATGCTAAGGGTGAACATTCCTGCTTTGGTCCTTATCTTAGGGGAACTTAGCATTCGGTCTTTCACCATTTTAAGTGTGTTGTTGTCTGAGTATTTCATAGCTGGCCTTTATATGATTGAGGAAGTTCCTTCTTAGCCCTAACTGAGTTTTTATAATGACTGTGTGTTGGGTGTTGTGAGGTGCTTTTCTGCATCTGTTGTGATGATGCATGAGTTTTGTCCTCTATGCCATCTTATGGTTTATACTATTAATTGATCAGATATTAGGTCATCCTTGCATTCTTAGTTTATATTCACTTGGTCATGATCTATTGACAGACCTTTTAATAATCTGTTCATTTCTTGTTAAAAATATTTTTATCTGTGTTCATGGTAGACATTGGCCTTTAGTTTCCTTTCCTTGGATGTATGGCTTTTATACATGCTTTTTAAATTTTGAGTTAGGAAAAAAAAAAAAAGATAAATGAAGCCAGGCTATGTATAAGCTACTGCGTATCTTTTTTTTCTTCTCGAGATTGGAAGTCCTTCAATAATAGTTTTAAGTATATATTGCCAAACTGCTCTCCCTAAAAGACTGCCAATTTTTTTATACCTCATTTAGACTTTTTAAAGGTTTGTGAGTTTAATCATAAAAAATAGGTCATTATTTTGATATGTATTTTTAAAATTATCAATGAAATTGACCACCTTTTTGTGTTCATTTAAACTTTTTGTTCTTAAATTGTTAGTATACTTGAGTTTTTTATCCTTTATTGATTTGTAAGAGTTCTTTGTATATTGAAGAAATCAATCCTTTGTTATGCACATAGTAAATGCTGTTACCAAAATTCTTTTTCTGTACTATATGTACTTTTTAAATTTTCTTCCCTTTTATGTTATTTTTCTTTATAGCCTCGAGATGTGTTTTATTATTAGAAAACTTTCCATTGAGGTTATTTTATAGAACTCGCAACCTTGTGCTTGCCAGGCAGGCACTTAGGCCACTGAGCTAAATCCCTGGCACTTGTCTTTTTGAGACAGTCTTGCTATGCCGTTCAGACTGGCCTTGAGCTCACTTTGTAGCCCAGGCTGGTCTCGAACTTGCAGTGATCCTCCTGTCTCAGCCTCCCGAGTGCTGGGATTACAGGCGTGTGCCACCAGGTCCAGCTATAATCGACGTTATTTTTTAAAATGTTATTTTAAGGAGAAAAATAATAAAATAAAATTTCAAAACAAGATAATGAGTAACAATGGTTAATGCACTGCATAAGATTATTTTTTAAAAATATCTGTGTAGGGGCTGGGGATATAGCTCAGTGGTGCAGCGCCTGCCTGATAAGTGCAAGGTCCTGAGTTTGACTATTGGTACCCACACAAAAAATAAATAAATAAAATAAAATAAAATAAAATAAAATATCTGTATATCAAGAAATGTCATTGTCAGGTGTAGTGGCACAAGCCTGAAATCCCAGCATTCATGAGGCTGAGGCAGGAGAATTGCTGTGAGTTTGAGGCCAACCTGGGCTACACAGTGAGTTTGACCAGCCTGAGCCACTTAGGCAGAGCCTGACTTAAACAAGCAAACAAAAAGAAATGTTATTGTTCCCAATTAGAAGTGGACAATCTCAGGCCCCACCCAAGACCCACTGAATCAGATTCTGCATTTTTAACACGGTTGCTGGGTGACTTACCCACACAGTAAAGTTTTGAGAAGTGCCAGTCATCTTCCTGGAGCACTTCTCCCTTTCCTCTCTTCCCTTCAGAACTTAGAGTAGACTTGAATTCTTACATATGCTCATCCCCCCACCCCCACCCCACACACTGGGGTTGCTCCTACTGCTTGCTCCTCAGCATACTCTTTAAGTTGATAGCATCTAAGACCAAGTGTGATTGGCTGGTGATGTATTTCTGTCTTCCAGCTGTCCGAAAAAGCTCCTTGTGGGCATATATTCTGCAAAGTTGACACATAATAGTGCCTGATGCATAGTTGGGGGGGGGGTCGGTAAATAGTTGGTGACTAATTTCTGTACTGGTTAGAACATGGGCTTTGGGCTCAGACTGCCCGAGTACAAATCTTGTCTCACCAAGTATTAGTTGCTTCTCTAAGTCTCAGTTTCTTCATCTATAAAGTGGGAATAGTAAGAATCCCTACTTCATAGGGTTGTTATAAAGATTGCATTACTACATGAATAGAACCTAGAACTGTGCCTGGTGCATAATCATCATCCAATATATATTAACTGCCATTGTTATCAGCTTCATTACATTCTTGTCATCTTAAAATTCAACTCACCTGCCTCAGAGGAGCATACCTGTTTCTCCACATTCTGGCCAGAGGACCTTAGGTGAGCCATTTAATCTCTGGATCTCAGGTTAACTGGCAGTCATCTGCAAACTGGTGACAAAAATTGGTAGATACTTATCAGTGTGTTTAAAGTGCTTACAAAGCAGGACTAAGTAAATGGAAGGAAACTACCATGTCTACCACAGTGCCTTAAACTTGCTGGGTGCGCAGTGACTTGGAAGCCTTGTTTTTTGGTGTTGTCTTCCTGCTAGGTATTAACTTCCTTGCTGACTTTGTTTGTTCTCTGTGTATGGACTTGCTCCGTTGGTTTGCAGCTTTGAAACAAAAATGTAGTGGAGTCTCGCAGGATTTGTTTTTCATTCCTCTGCAACTTGAGCTCTCAGGGAGCCCTTGAGTTCCCCAGGGCAGTGTCTCTCAGCTAAGTCTGGAAGATTCTGTTTCAAAAGAAGATAGAGCTGAAGTAACTTCTTAGATTTAATTGGCTTGATAACCAGATGAGCTGTAATCCTCTGCCCTGGCTTCAAATCACTTTTCAGATAAACCTAAAAGGTTTGGTGTCAGGCTTCTTGGGAAGAGAAGTTTAGAACACATGATTTAGGTTAGCAAGAAACAGTGATCATAATGCTTTACATATAAGGATAGTGGCTTACTGGTGGTGAAGTGTTTCCAAATTCATGCTCTCTTTTTAGCCCTATTTCTATGTGATGCCATTCTGATAAATGGAGACACAAGGCCCAGCAAAGTTGATGGCCCAAAGCTGTATAACTGAGGGGTAGGGTTCAACTTCCTGTCCATATTTTGAGGCCCCAAACTTAGAGCTTTACCCATTACATGACAGCTGCCCACCTGTTATCCAGATGTAATTTAAAAGCTGGCCAACGAGAAATAGAGACCCAGCACCCACTTCTATCCGAACAGGTATGTATCATTTCGGATAGACTTTCAACTGAACAGTGGTTCTTGACTCTGACTGCTTTAAGATCACCTGAAACAGTAGTTCTTAATCTTTAACTTGGGCAGCTTTCTGAAATGTGAGTTCTGGATCACTGGTTCCAGGGCAAGGCTAAGGTTCTCTATTTCCAACAGGCCTCCAAGACATGGCGATTGCCACTGTCCACATTTTCAGTAATAAGGACCTAGAGATCCTTTAAAAGTACTGTAGTAATAAGAACCTAGAGATCCTTTAAAAGTACTGAATCCAGGGCCCTCTCTCTCAGAGATTCTAACTTTTAATTGGTCAGGATGACAAATAATACAGCAAGTCCTTGCCACTGGTAGTTTTTAAAGCTCCCCAGGTTACCCTGATAGCGTCAGGGCAGAGAGCCACTCTCCTAGACGTACAGACAAGGTGTAGGAGTGAATTCTCAGGGTTTCTCAACGCAGGTCCTTTGACAAATGAAAAGGTAGAAGGTGTCAAGAATTCCTTCATTGTGAGAATTTTTTAGAAAATCAAATGCTTAAAGATATATAGGAAAGATTAAGAACCGTAGTATTAAATTTGTATGTGAATGGGTGGTTTCATCTTTTTTTTTAGATCAGAGCTTGGTTGGTGCTTATTTTAGTAAGTATGTTGAGAACCCCTGCCAACAAGCAATCTATGCAGGTGGAGAGGTACCCAATAACTTAAATGGCCATAGCAATGTAAAAAAAGTACTGCAGTGTGGACGCGAACATTTCTCACACAATTTAAGCAGCAGTCTATGGATATTTACAAGTATGAGAATATTTTTGTCTACTAGGTAATATTTCCATTTTCTTGTCACTAGTGTCATAGAAATATTTACATAATACCCTGAAAAGGAAAGAGAAGAGAATAATTCACCTTACAGGAATCTGAGCACTTCTTAAAGGGAAAAATATTTCACCTGGACATCCATGCTTCGCTAGGACTTGAATCAGGCAAGACTGAGGGGCAAGAACTGAGGGCCTAGAACAGGAACAACCTCTGGGTTCTCCTGAAGAGGTGAGAGGTGCTGTGGGCAAGTCATCCTGGGCCAGCAAGTGGACGTCCCTCCATACCAAACCACATAACCCAAACCCAGGTGGACAGAGCGGTGTTTTCTTTCTGATTATTTTTCTTAAGTAGTATAAATCTATATAGAAAAGGAAAGTGCAGATACAGTATACTAATAGGAAACCCCATTATTCAGTCCATTTAAATAATGCTCTGGTAAGCCAGGCGTGGTGGCGCACACCTGCAGTTTCAGCACTTATGAGGCTAAGGCAGGAGGATCATAGTAATTCGAGACCAGCCTGAGCTATGAAGTGAGCACAAGGCGAGCCTGAACTGCATAGTGGGACCCTGTCTCAAAAAGACATAGATTATAATGATGATGATGAGGATGATGATGCTCTGGTGAACACCTCTTTATGTGTGTTCTGGCATACTTCCTGTATATTTTGTAACTGTCTAGATGTGCAGGGTCTAAGAGAATGCACTTTTGCGGGGGGGCTACCAAGTTGCCCCTCAGAAGTGTCCTGGTTTCTAACCTTTCCAGCCATATAAGAATACCCACAATGAGGGCTGGGGATCTAGCTCAGCGGTCTAAGCGCCTGCCTGGCAAGCGCAAGGTCATGAGTTCAATCCCTGGTGCCGCAAAAAAAAAAAAAGAAAAGAAAAGAATACCCACAATGCCATTTTAGTATCAAAGCTGACTGCGTCATCTGGGTGTAGTCATGAGTTCTAAGCTGAGCCTGAATTGCTTTTGGTTGCCAACTTAAACATTCAAAGATTCTAGCGTATTATAGAGATATTCTTTGCCATTTCTCTCTCTCTCTCGATCCTTCCTCTGAGATAAAAAAGAGTTGTTGTTGGTTGATAGTATCTTTGTGTAAGGATTGTCTGTTTTCTGAATATTTAAAAATTCAGGGTTTTCTTTCCCAAACAACTTATGGATGACAGTGTGTGCCTGTAATGCAGAATTAGTCTTCCTTAAATTTTGGTTAACTTTTAAATTCATGTATAGAAAAAAATTAGAGGAAAAAAGAGGGCAGTGCTTATTCTTAAATGAAGCACATTCTGACAGCTGACAGATACATGTTTGCTAAGGATTCTAAGAAGGACTTGGATCTTCACAAGACTGGTCCAGTGGAGGAAATCCTCTGATGGAGAGAAAATCAGACATTGTAACCAGCTCACAGCTAGCAGAGTCCCTTACTGCTCTAAAAGAATACAGATCTGTTTGTTGATTCAAGGCAAGCCAGGACACAGAAACCCTTTCCTTTGTGCATGCAGAGGATTTTTCTGGAGGGATTTCAAGGAACTGGTGGTAGCAGTTGTTCCTTGGGAGCTAGTGTGAGGAAGATTCATTTTTCTGAGTATATATATATTTGTATTATTTAAATTATTCACTGTATATATTTTACTTTTTCAAAAAATATGTAGGCTTGTTATTTATTTATTTTTTATTTTTGGTTTTTTGAGGCAGGGTCTCACTGTATAGTTCAGGCTACCCCTGAACTCACTATGTAGCCCAGGCAGGCCTTGAACTCGTGGCAATCCTGCCTCAGCCTCCCAAGCACTGGGATTACAGGCAGTCGCCACCTTGCCTGGCTTTGTTATTTTTTTTTAAAACCTTACTCACCCATGGTATGAAAAATGTTAACTTTAGGAGAAGCCAAGTGAAGAGTATATGGGAACTCTGTATTATCTTGTATAAATCTAAATTTATTTTTAAAATGAATAATTTTTAAAAAGGACAGGAGGAAAGATTTCTGTCTTCCTATGTGGAATCAGATGAAACAATTTTCTGCCTTTTAGTTTTTGCGTGTGGTGCTAAGGATGGATCCCAGGGCCTTTTAGCTGACCTGCTTAACCAACCCCGCATCCCCCTTAAATCTGAGACTAGTTGTTGCAAAATCACCCAGGGTGATCTTAAACTTGAAATCCCTGCTTTAGCCTCCCAGAGTCTTAGAATTACAGGTCTGTGTCACCATAGCTGGCTTAGTCTTGTCATTTCTTTTAAAGATTTTCCTGTTCTCCTACTTCTTCTTGCCTCCTGATTATCAAATATAATATGCCTTAGTCATTTGTAGCTGCTTTATTTTTCACGCAATATATTCACCATTGTTAATCTATTATTTTGTGGGGGTTTTTTTGTACCAGGAATCAAACTCAGGACCTTGCACTTGCAAGGCAGGCACTTATGCCACTGAGCTATATCCCCAGCCCCTAGCTACTTTATTTTTTAATTAACATGAGCTGGTAGATACTTGTAAACATTTGCAAATCAAAAGGAAAACACTTTGAGTACATTGCTCTTAATTTACAAAAAATACACAGAACTCAGAACTTTACATTAATTAATTTATTTGTATTTTTAGGTGGGGGTCTTGATATATTGTCCAGGTTGACTGAACTGCTGGGCTCAAGTGATCCTTGTGCCTCAGCCTCCGGTAGTACATGTATGCACCACTGAGCCGAACTAGAACCTTAAATTTGTTGTTTATTCGTTTTTTCAGTACTGGGGATTAAACCCAGGACCTTTGCACTGAGCTACATCCCCAGCCCTTTTTTATTTTTAATGTAAAGTTTTGCTAAAATGCCCAGGCTGGGCTCAAACTTGCAGTCCTCCTGCCTCAGCCTCCCACAGTGCTGGGATTACAGATGTGTTCACCTCGATAGAACCTTAAGCCTTTTAGCTACACATGTAATTTAGTGAAACTGTGTCTGGGAATTTGGACTAGAGGTGTGCTCAGTGGTAGAGTGAGTGTTTATGTAGTGTGCACAAGGTCCTAAAGTAAATCCCGAGCACACCTTTTTTTACAGCCCCCCCCCCCAATTTGTAGTTGAGGTACAGATTCAAGTGAGTGCGCAGTTTTGGCAGGCCCCATCAGTGACTGACTGCTCTTAAAACTGTATTTCAGAACCATCTGCATGTGTGTTTGGGGTATAGGGCTACCTTGATGGGTGGAGGAAATAAGCATCTGAAATAAGATATCAGAAGAGGCCAGAGACAGGAGGTGGATGCAAAAACGTGATACGTTGGTGATTCACGACACACGTTCCTTCAGCAGACCAGGCAGAGGGAAGACAGTCTGGCAGCTCTTCTAGTCCCTAAATGAGTGACGTGCCATTATTAATGAGGGGCAAGAGATACTTTGGTGGGTGGATTTCTCAAGGTCATAAGTTGGTCTTGCTTTGCTTGCCTTGTGTTCCCAAGTGCCCCTCCAGCACATAGCTGTTGAGAGCACCTCTGGGCCAGGCGTTCTCACGGCCCTGGAGACAGTCCCTGCTCTCTCAAGGATTATATTCAAGGGGAGAGGATGAGACATATCTATCCACAGCACACATGTCAAGCAGATAGACCCCAAATAGGTATAAAGTGTAGAGTAAGGGACTGGGGAAGAAGGTAAGTGGGACCTGAGGATGCTGTTTCAGATGGGATGAGGACTTCTCTGAGGAGATGACATGTGAGAGACCTGGGTAAAGTATGGATATCTGTGGCATTCCACAGAAGTAACAATGAAGGAGAAGGCCATGAGGGTGCAGAAGGGCTTGCTGTCAAGGCCTCTGTGGCTGGAACTGAGTGAGGAGGACAGAAGGAAGTGACGAGGCCAGTGCTGTTTTTGAGAAGGCCCATAGGAAAACGTGGGTAACACTGGAGCTTCCTGACAAAGTGAGCCCTTTGCTATAAAGAGGATGGGATGAGCAGGATGTTGTGCAGATTTGCCTCCGTAAGCTGCAGTGGAGAGTGAGATACTATGAGCTTGGTTTAAAGAACAGAGTGATCCAGTGCACACCTGTAATCCCAGCACTCAGGAGGTTAAGGCAGGAGAACCATTGTAAGTTCAGGACCAACCTGGGCTACAAAGTGAACTCGAGGCCAGCCCAAACTGCATAGCGAGACCCTGTCTCAAAAAGACAAAGAAAAGAAAGAGCAGTGATCCAGAAGTCGGGATGTGTGACTCCTTTGTGACAGTCTTCCATTTTGCACAGATGTTAATTGACCCATTGTGTGACTGTTTCAGGGGAATGCAGTTATTGCATTGCACTGCTCTTGAGGGCTTGACTTTGTTTTCCTTGAAGTGACTGCTCACATTATTTTTGAGAAGTAACTGCCAAATACCCAAGTCTAAAGTTTCTCAGGTCTTCTTTTTGCTTTTAAGAGATAAAGTCTCACTATATTGCCCAGGTTAGCCTCAAAGCCCCAGACTCAAACAATCCTCTTGCCTCAGCTTTCCAAGGAGCTGGAACTCATGTATATGCCAACATATGTGACTGTTGGGGGCATTTAGGAAGCCACATTTATAAGGGCCTCAGGCTTCCCAGGACGGGAGGTGATACTGGGTCAGCAGAAGCAGACATGAGGGTAGTATGATTTAATCGGCTCTGAGAAGTTCATTTCTTTCCTCATGCCAACCGTGACCTCTCTTCTTCCAAGCAGATTTGGCTGCCATGGTCTCTGCTACTACTTTCTCTCACGTGTCAAACAAGCGCCTTCTATGTCCCAGGGGTTGCACCAATCAACTTCCACCAAAACGACCCTGTAGAAATCAAGGTAAGTGTGGTCCTGGATCACTGGGGCCTCTGTGCTGAGCTGTTCGTGTCTGTCCTGTGGTTGCAGAGGACACAGACCAATTCCAGTTACGCTCGGAACAGGAGGGCTCACTGCATGCTTCATGGCTAGAAGAGTGCCCTCGGGAGTCTGCAGTCCAGGAACTGCTTACCTCTTCACTTCTGTTGCTGTGCCGCTGGTTCCTACTGCATTTGTCTGTCTTTCAGGTGTATGTCCCACTATCTCTTCCTACAATTCTGTCTCACTCAGTTTGCCTCTGTGGTGGTT
>RJWT010039962.1:0-12580 GCA_004365215.1 Cuniculus paca | reverse complement strand
GTCAGCATATAAACAAGGAGCCCCTCCTGCCTCGGCCACACGGCCTCACTTCCCGGCAGGCGCGTCCTCTCGTGAGCACTCGATGGCTCCTCGGCCCTGCACGCGAAGGCCGCGAACCCGCTCGCGAGAAAGGCTGAGCAGCGTCCTAAATCGCGGCAGCGGTGGCTGTGCAAGCTCAGGCCACACGACCCAGGGGCACGGCACAGGTGTCAGTGCTTTTAGAAGTCGCCATGGGATTCCGACTCGAGACAAGTCTGGACGGCCACGTGAGCAGCAACAGCCGAGGAAGCTTCAGGAAGGCCCGGCCTGCGCTCATCCAAAGCTTTGCAAAGGTTCGGGCTGTAGAGCAGTTAGAAGCTGTAGGGGACGCCGCCCTGTCCCTGATGCCTTTACCCGTTACTCGGGGCACACAGCCCTGCACCCGGTCGCGTCTACCTTTCTCGAGCCCCTCCTCCCAGCTCTCCCAGCTGCGGCGCAGGAACCTCCGGCTCAGCGCGGTACCGCACGAGCAGCTGAGTTAGGACACTGGAGGTCACACAGCTGATTCAGTCACAGGTTTGGAATTAAAAAGATTATTTTATACTCTGTGTATATGTGCTGTATTTATAGAAAACATAAATAATGTATACATTATTATGTACCTTTTGATTTCTAAAGGTTAAAATACCAAAATCTTCAACTTGGAATTAAGGAAATACAGTATGCTTAATATTAAAAGCAATATTACAAACTGTAATTAAAAGCAATTTTACAAACAGAAAAAAATATGATTGTATTGTATATTTTAATTTTAAAAAGTCACATTGGTATTTGGTTCACCATTATAAGACTGAGTATACTCTTAGGAAGACATAAACATTTTCTTGACTTCAAGTGATAAACTACCTAAAAACACTGTAACTCCTCCCAACAAGGACGAAGAAATAAATTATCATAGCCTCATAGCGTATACGTGTAAAAATACTAGACTGCTTACCTGAGTAGTGAGTAAGGCTGAGTTTGAAAGATCAGTAAATCATTACAGTGACCCTGATCAACACAAAAAAATACCTTATCAGGGATTTTGATAAAAATAACAGTGCATTAAATATATAGCTTTTTATTTTATAAATGTAAAAGAAATTATGTAAAAGTAAAAATACATTTCTCTCTAGCTAGTAATACGGACACATGGAAAGCACGCACGCACGCACACACACACACACCTGCCAGCTACAATTCTGAGTGCGTACACCCCAAACTTCAGGGACCAAATTTCTACCTAATCAGTACGCACAATGCATAAAATAAAAAGAAAATACACTTTAAGTGTTTTAACAAAATAGCGTTCTCCTGAAGGGAGAAGTTAAATGTGAGATTCAGAAGGAATAAAAGGCAGCTTCAACAGTATTTGTTACGGCTTGTGTCTAGATGTCCCCCAAAGCCTCACGTGGCCATAAGTGGGGTTTTTCAAAGGAGGCTGGATCTAGCGTGTGTGACTACTGAAAGGCCCTCCCGGGGTGTGCTACCTGCCCTAAGGGCGTGTAGCCTGGATGGAATGTGAGGGACAGATGGGGGCTGCTGTGGCCAGCTGCTGCTGTGCCGCCTTCCTGTCTTCTGCCCGTGATGCGCTGTTCTCCTCTGCCACGTTACCCCGCCTTGGAGCCAGCCAGCTATGAAATGAAATCTCTACAAACTGAGCTACAATACACCTTTCCTGCTTTAACTCTGGGTGTCGGGTATTTTGTCCCAGCAACTAGAAAAGTAATTAAGACAATAGTGATGGTGTCTTAGTTCTTAAAATTAGTAAAAAAAATATTTTTGACTCAGGGTCTTGCTATGTGGCCTAGACTGGCCTTAAACTCACTGTGTAATCCTCCAACTCACAGTGATACTCCTGCCTCGGCGTCCCTGAGTGCTGAGATTACAGGTGTGTACTACCACACCAGGTTTAAATTAGCAGATTTTATGGGCAATTGTTATTATCCTTAATCTATCTGTCTATATATTTATTAACATTCTTTTTATGTATCAAATAGGGAGACACAAACATTTTAATTCAATAAAGTTATAAACACCCATACTTTGATAGCGTTCAAAGAAAAAGAGTTATCCTTTAAAGGTTCATTTTAATAATCTGGCTAATGAAATTCTCTTTCTTTTGTTTTCTTTCCCCTTCCTCCCTCGCTCCCTCCCTTCTTTTGCTTGCTTGCTTGCTGTACTAGGGAATGAACCCAGGCCCTTCACACTTGAGCTGTGTCCCCACCTTTTTTTTTTTTTGAGACAAGGTCTCAATGAGTTGTTAATTTGCCTGGGCTCAATCTTGGAATTCTCAGGGGAAGGAAAGGAAGAGGAAGGAGATGCAAAAAGAATCAAGATGTATTATATGTATATGCCCACTTTCCACAATGAATGTACTCTAATCATTATGTACTGCAAACATGTACTAATAAAAATAAAAAATTGAAAAAAAGGAACACTCCTGCTTCAGCCTCTCTGAGTACTGAGATTATAGATGTGTGCCACCATACCCAGTTCTATTTTTATTTTTGAATTTAAAATCCTGAAATGTTTCACAAAAGTCACTCATATGAAGATTAAACATTCCACAAGGTAACATTCCATTTCCTTTCATATTTTGCAAAATCAGATAGCAACATTGTTGTTGAATAGCTGTTTAGTTTGAATAACAATTAAACAGAGAAAATATTTAGGTAAAAGATTTTCTTACTGTATCCAAGGAAAGCAAGTCATCTTTGCTCCCACCAAATACCATTATTTCATTTTCTTTTCCCAAACAGGCTGTGTGCCATAATCTACAATTGAAAATTATACACAGTGAAATACTATCAAGGAAGAAACCGGTATTACATATAAATCAATTATAAACTACACTCTAAAATTGTATCTATTTCAAAAGAGACATAACTGGACTTGAACCACTGACATATCCTCAAAGGGGTTAATTATCTATCCATCCATCCATCCATTTATTTGACGGGGGTCTCGCTATGTAGTTCAGGCTGCCCTGAACACACTATATAGTCCAGGCTGGCCTAGCACTCATGGTGATCCTCCTGTATATGATATATTTTGATCCCCCTCCCACTTTTTTTGAGACAGAGTCTCACTTTGTAATACAAACTGGCCTTGAGCTCACTATGTAGCCTAAGCTGTCCTCAAACTCATGGCGATCCTCCTGCCTCAGCCTCCAAAGTGCGGGGATTATAGGTGTGTGCCACCACGCCCAGCTATAAAATCATTTCATTTTAGTTAAGGAGCTGATTCCTAGTAACTGTTATATCACCTGACCTTTTTCTAAACCCTTCATCTCACAGTTATTATCCACGAAATACAACAGATTACAAAGCAATTGAATCTCTCCTCACTGCACAGGCACCTTTCCAGGCCTCTCTGAGCCTGACCCTGCCGCTGTGCCCTCACCCAGAGGCCACTCGCACTGTCCGATGTCCACGGTCAGCTCACTCACACTCTGGGTACAGAATACTACAGTATGTTGCTAGAGTTTTGTTTTCAATCTTTCCTTTCTACATATAAGTAATACATAATACTTGTAAATGTTTTGCTCTTTAGCCATTTGAAAAATTTTAATTGACATACAATGTTTGCACATATTCATGGGATACCTGTGATAATTTAATACATGTATATGATGTATAATGAGACTATCAGGGAAGTAACATTCCATCTTCTCAAATATTTATCATTCCTGTGTTAGGAACCTTTGGACTCTTCCAGTTATTTTGAAATACATCATAAATTGTAGTAAACTAGACTTACCATGGACATTTCCTGACTAGAGCCAACAACTGGTTTCTCCAGCCTAATATTTATGATCAACTGCTAGTTCTTTTACTCACAAATCTTAATTCTTGCCTCTTCCTAAATGAACCTTGAATTTCAGACAACTCTACTTCCTTGCTTAACCTAAAAAAAGGCTTATATTTACCTATAGGCATTTTTCACTTTTTTTTTGCTTAGAAAAATTCTTTCTAAGCCTTAAATACGATCACAACCCCCAGTAAGTGTTCCTAATAACCCATTCAAGCTGGTTTCGCTGCAATCCACATGAAGCTCATTTTACACTCTCCTGACTCACATCTGAAGATTAACTGCTCTGTCTACTACCTTGATCATCTAACGTGCGTGACTCCTAGCTCTCTAAAAAGAACCTATGAAGTCCATGAGGTCGGAATTTGCCACAGTGTGTGCTGGGCCCAGCTCACTGGCCGGGGGAAGCTGGCTGTGCCCTTCTCACCTGGCTCAGGTTTAGTGGCACCAGCTGGGGAGGATTTACCCTGGAGACCAGTGAAGGCTAAACACACCCGCTGCCCTGCCCCAGAGTGGTTATAACTGCATCCCAGCACTCCGCTGCAACCAGGGTATTCCAATTTTATTTAAATATGCCCAATATGTTATTGTGCACCCAGCAGATGCTCAAAGACTTTTGATTTGCAAAATCGATCACAAAAGACAAGTATAATTTATTCAATGATTAAATATACAAATTATAAAAGAGTAGATCCATTAATTTTTTTGGCAATGGTCTGATAGCTCATAGCATTCTGTATTTCAGATTTTTTTTATCAAAAATAGTTTTATAAAGTTCAATATTTTCAGAGGCTCTAATTCTCTGAAAAAAGTTAAGTGTAAATGTCCCAATGTTATAGGATAAATTAAGGATTTTTACAGTTATTGATTTTACTCAAAGTTACTGATTTTTTATTGTGAACACTTTTCTTTCTGGTACTGGGGATTGAACCCAAGGCCTCTGACTGAGCTACATCCCCAGCCCTTATTAATTTTTTATTTTGAGACAGGGTTTTGATAAGTTGCTAAATTGCCCAGGTTGATCTAAACTTGCACTCCCCTGCCTCAGCCTCCCTGACGCTGCTGGGGTTACGATGTGCACCACCACGCCTGGCCTGCAATCACTTTTCTTAATAGACAAAATTGCTGAAGCAGCAGATACACAAAACAATGAAATATTAGCACTTACTATATTACCACAAAACTGAGTTTTAGCACATTAATCCTTTTTACTTAAATTCCAAAAAAACAAACAGTACTTGAAGTATTTAAGTTTTTAAATTTTTAAACCAAAATTTTTAAACCAAATGCTTTTGTCAAACAACCATGCACACATTCAATGACAGAGGCACCTGTGACCCAGAACACAGCTAAGTCACTAGATATGCTACTTGTGAAACGCTCTGCCCAGTTCTCCAAATCTTGTGATAGAATATGAAATGGTACTGATATGCAACTCCAGCAGGAACCCACCAAGGAGGCTGACTGGAATGAACAGCCCATATGTAGGAAGGGACAGAGTAATTCTTGGGAGAGAAGGCCATGTGTAACCCTGGCGAGACTCATGGCATCCAGCAGCATTATGTCTCCGAACGCTAGCACTTTACCAGACAGCTTTCACAGATACATAGGAAGGTCCTTGCCCACGGCTGCTACAAAAGCAGCCCGACACAGTTTGAGGAAGGGGAAGCCCGGAGAAGAGAGACAGCGCTTCTCAGCCAGCAGTGACCGGTTCTCCAGAAAGGCATCTGCAGTATCAGAACCTTTTCGGCTGTCACGTGTGAGAACAGGAAAATGGTGCTACTCACATCTAGTGGGTAAAAGTCAAGAGTGTGGCTAGGATACCCCTAAAAAGAGTTATTTGGTTCAAAATGTCAACAGTGCTGAAGGGGGGAAACCTCACCTTAGATTTCTAAGAGGAGAACTGTGCAGCTTACATTTCAAATTGTAACTTGGAAATTTTTGCATCTGAATGTTAAGTAAATTGTCACTTTCATTAAAAAATGAGTATATACACACATACATTCTCCTTACACTCAACTTTACCCCACCTTTTCTCCTCCTCACCTGATACCTGAAGATAGATCTGTCTCTCTTTATCTGCCTTAAGGAAACTGGCCTGGACTTCGTCATCGAAGAGCACTGGAAAGCCTTTCCTGCCTTGATTTTGGTGACATCTAGCTCGCAACCTGATGTCTTTTCTACAGACTGATAATATATGTCCTCTTACAGCTGCTCTAAACTTAACACCTAAACATTCTAAT
Source organism: Cuniculus paca (assembly GCA_004365215.1). Classification (NCBI taxonomy): domain Eukaryota; kingdom Metazoa; phylum Chordata; class Mammalia; order Rodentia; family Cuniculidae; genus Cuniculus; species Cuniculus paca. The sequence continues at coordinate 6,506 of RJWT010039962.1, read as the reverse complement.
AAAGCAGGTTATTTACATGACACAGCTGAAGCCAAAGAAATCTCTTTACACAGTTCTAGTTCTAAGTAGCACATTAGTGATAATCATTAGGTCACTCTAATCATTCATTAAGGGTTGAAACATAAAAATAGGAGCTATTCTTTTTTTTGGTACCGGGGATCGAACTCACGACCTCATGCTTGCCAGGCAGGTGCTTAACTGAGCTAAATCCCCGGCCCTTGTCTTTTTGAGACAGGGTCTCGCTATGCAGTTCAGAATGGCCTTGAGCTCACTTTGTAGCCCCGGCTGGTCTCAAACTTGCAATGATCCTCCTGCCTCAGCCTCCTGAGTGCTAGGATTTCAGGAGGGCACCACCACACCTGGCTAAAATAGGAGCTATTTAAAATTAAATATTTTTACTACCATTTTGGTCTATAACATATTCATCGAAGAAGGAAAAAAAAAACTGGAAGACACAGCCCAGTCCAAATTTCTCATTTCACAGCCAAGGAAACTGATGTTCAGTTTCTTCAAGTGACTTTAAAGTCAAAAAGCTAAGTGGCAGCTGTGCAAGAACTAGAACTCTGACCTCCCACATCTCAATATTAAACTCTTAAATTAAGAAAATATGTTTCAAAAGAACCAGAATATATTGATGAAATTTTATACATACAAATACCAGAATCACATATGTAATTACGATAAGACTTTAAATATATAGTGCTTATTAACAGATCTAGACATACCAAAGTATATACACTTTTAGAGCTTTTTTCTAGTAAGTTACTCATCATTTATTAAACAAAATATGATCAATAAATTGACTTTACACCAGTAAACTGACTTTACACTAGAATTTAACCTGTAGTAAAAAATATCTGAAATATGTGGCATGAGCTGGGGATCTAGCTCAGTGGCCTAAGCACCTGCCTGGCAAGCGCGAGGTCATGAGTTCAATCTCCAGTGCCTCAAAAAAAAAAAAATATATATGGCATGAAAAGGATAAAATCTGTTACTATCATGATTATTATATACTAGTCTGAATTTCCCATGAAGATACTTTTATTATACTATTTGATCAAACTTGAAAAAATAAGAATCACCATACTTTTGGTTTTATTTGTCTAATGATAGTATATTGTTTCTATAATTTTTGCCCTCTAATGTACCACAAATAACTTATGTTCTTTTTCAAAAAATTCACATTAATGAAAATATCAGAATTTTTTTTTCTTTTTGGTACTGGAAATCGAACTCAGAACCTTGTGCTTACCAGGCAGGCACTGTGCCACTGAGCTATATTCTCAGCCTGTTTTTGTTTTGTTTTTTTTAAGACAGAGTTTCACTATGCAGTTCAGGTTGGCCTTGAACTCACTGTGTAGCCCAGGTTGGCCTCGAACTTGCAGTGATCTTCCTGCCTCTGTCTACCAAGTGCTGGGATTACAGGTGTGTGCCATCACATCCGGCCTTGGGCTTTTAACAAATGAAAATAATTTGCCATCTACTAGATCAACATGGAAGAAAATTTTCATTAAATTGCTTTAAGCTTCTTTTAAAAATGAAATAACTATTAAAACTAATCCTATTCTTGTCTACTTATTAAAATATTACAATTTTTAAAGCTTAACATTATGAGATTTTTAAATGATCCTTTTCATATTTATCAGGCAAGATTATGAATTTACCTAAAATAACAATATTATAAAATATGCAAATATGGGTAAAAACTAGATAGATGATTTCTAACAATTACATAAAATTTACTTAACTTTTATAATTAAATTATTTAAGTAACATAAAGCTCATTTGAAAGATATCCTTCCTGTTTATGGCAAACTCTATAAATTCAGTGCTATATCTTAATACTTTAAAAATTCTTTTAACTATTTTGTTATTTGTCAACTTCTAGACTTACCTGGGTCTTGTGTTAGGTAAATGTATAAGTTGTTTCCAACAATTTGTTATGACATTATGAATCCAACCATCACCTGTAATATTATGGGAATTCAGAAATTAAGATTAGGTCTTTGAAATACAATGTTAATGTTTTCCAAATTTATTATGTTACATTTATATACGTATATGCATATTTTTTCATAAATGTTTTCACACATGCATACATGGAAAAGTAGGGTGATCCACATATCCCAGGTTCAATAAGTAGCAAGATTTGGGGCTGGAGTATAGCTCAATGTTACAGAATATACTTAGCACATGAGAGGACCTAGGTTTGATCCCCAAAAAATAAAAATAAAAAGATTGTCAAATATACTCTATCTCTTTATGTTATTCTTATTGTTGAATTATTAAATCAAATCCTAGATTGCCTATCATTATCCCCATACATACTTCAGTATGCATTGCTTAAAAAATGGATACTTTTTACGATGCCTTTTTTTTTTTTTTTTGTCTTTTTGAGATAGGGTCTCACTATGCAGTTCAGGCTGGTCGTGAGCTCACTTTGTAGCCCAGGCTGGTCTCAAACTCACAACAATCCTCCTGCCTCAGCCTCCTGAGTGCTGGGATTACAGGAATACACCGCCACACCCTGCTCACAATGCCATTATTACAGTCAACAAAAGTAAAAATAATTTCATGGTATCCATAGGACCAGATCTTAAACTGAATCTGTGAAGGAGGCAATTGAGTACAACACTAAGAATTAAGACATCTAATTTCCCACAGGTCAATGACCAAAGCTAGAAAATAAGAATTAAGAAACACTAGATCTCATTAAGTTATACTATTAACCTCTAGTGAAAAACAGACATCAGTTCTTAGTGTGACTCTAAATCTCTTTGAATTAAAAAAAAGTCATAATTGGAGAGGTACGATAATCTCCAAGAATAACTAACATCCTTTATCAGAAATTACTGTTTCTCCAAGAGCTTCTGGGGGTTGGTGGTCAGCAGATGGCCAAATGTACCAGTGATGTCGATAAACTTAAGTTGAATGGCAAGTGGTTGTTTCAGGTTCTGTATATACAGTCTGGTTTCAATGGTTTATGAGGTTTTCCAATAAAACATCTCTAGTAACAGAAAACTTCCGGATTAAGATAATAAACTGCATCTCACATGTCAAATCAGGAAGTGGTTTTTCTTGGTCATTTGTGTACTCGGATGCCAAAATTTTATTATTGAACAAAACACTGCATTACAAAATCTAGATCTATTGGGATTAGCAGTGACAGGAGTCACAAAATTCTCCTGAGTACTTTCCTTATAGGTCTGAATCATAAATCAGAAGGAGGCAGAATCACAGAACATGAGAGTGGAAAGGGGTTTGAATTCAGCTAGGTTCACCGTCCTTTCTTGTCTCTCCAGCTAGGAAACTGGAGGACGTGGACAGCCAAGGGTGGAAGAATAAAGGTTTTCCTAATTCTTAATGGAATCACACAGTTGGGAATGAAGGAAAAAGTAGAAAGAAAAGAAAGACTTCACTAAGTATGAAATACAATTTTTAAAAAATGAGATAATAATTGTACCATATGCTAAACTTTAATCAACTTACTTAATGGAATATTATCTGCACTTAGTCCACCAAATAAGAAAAGCTTATCATCAGCTATTGGTGTTAAAGTGTGCCATGACCGATGTTTCGGGCTTTCTCCATTAACACGAATCCTGTAGCAAGGAGAAAAAAGTTTAAACCTAGGTGCTGGCTTAGTCAAATAAAAAGTTTTCTGGTTATCTCAGACTTTAAAAGGAAAACAACTTTTTTTACTGCTCAAACAAAAAAAAAAGGTTGATTTTGCTAGTCCTATTACATGAAAGTTTAAAAAAGGTTAAGTTCTTAGATGAATTTAAACAATTTTTTAATATATCCATTCCGCCTGCCCACAGAACAGGGGGTGAAAATAACAGTCAGTTCCCAGCTCATTCACAATGCATGTTTTCTTGTTGGTTAATGGACATCCTTCCTGTTTTTCAATGCAGTTATTTTCCTGTCTGTAACTTTCCAGTGTTGTTTCATGTTTAGTTTTGTGTCTTTAACCCATTTCTCCAAGGACATTGTAAGTTTTGTAGTTACTGTTTGTACCTTGGTCTATTTACAGAAATTCCCAAAGCCTTGTCTTCCTCTGAAAAGGTTAGCAACTCTAACTCAAAATGAAAGCACGTGTTATTCCAGATCCGGATAACCCTCTACAGCTTTCACTCAAATATCCTCTTCAAAATGGAATAAAAAACATAAACATAAGTGATGGAGACCACTAGAAGTGGCTCTCAGCAGGATTTGAAATTAACCAATTGGCTTTCTATATGTACTTGTGAGTCTGTCCCAGGCCTAAGCCCCTTGTGTAAAGATCAGTGGATTCACAGTAAGTGAGCCTCTGAATCACTGGTCCTGGCTGAGGCCTGGAGTAGCCTGTGATGCCAGACACGCCTTAAAGGACAAGATAAGGCCACAGCTGAGGACGCCTGACTCCCACCCCAATTAACTAGATAAATAAAGACTATCACTTCAGCCTGCATTGAAGATCAATCTGGAAATAAATTAGTTCTCCTAAATTAACATAATTTATTACTGTGAGAAGTCTTTGAACCGACTCCCAAGGTCCTGCTCAGTTTCCCACATTTTCTACTCTAACTCCTTCCCTTGTATGAAAACCAAATAAATACAGGCTGCCCGGAGAAGCTCTTTGTTCCAGCCCCCAGAGAATTTTGAATTCTGTTAGAGGGTTTTGATCCTTCTGGAGCCTTAAAATCATTCCACTTGTCTCTTATTTAAGCCTTCACCGTCCACTCCTTTGGGAGGCTGTGGGCCTGATCAGCCGGCAATACATAAGTCACAAGCAAAAAGTTTAATTCAGGAGGTGAGGGAACAGCATTCTTCAGCACTCTGGAATGCTTCATAATAACAAGCCATCTTTCAAAGATGTAATTTCTTTTTTCCAAAATAGAGACAGTAGGGCCGGGGATCTAGCTCAGCGGCCTAAGCGCCTGCCCGGCAAGCACAAGGTTGTGAGTTCAATCACCGGTGCCGCAAAATAGAGATGGTCTTATTGTTTTTGTTGACTATAAGAAACGCTTTAGTTTAAGCATTTAAGTCATAAAAATATTTTTATATAGGAGAATTCTCTCATAATTTTGTCTCTCAGCAATAAGTAACAATAATTTTTTTTCTCTTTTGCAGTACTGGAGATGGAGCCCAGCACCTTTTCTTCTTGAGACAGGGTCTCACCAAGTCTCTAAATTGCCAGGATGGGATTGAACTTGCTGTCTTCCTGCCTCATCCACTAAGCGCTGAGATGAGAGGTGTGAATTACCATGCCTGACATTTTCTAAGACCTTAATGCATATATTAACATATTTATTAAAAATATCATATATTCTATTCTGTAACTTTTTTCACTGAAATATCTTGTAAATTGCCTTTTAGATTCACAATCTCACACACATATGTAAACTTGCCATGTCTTTGAAGAAATTCTGAATCAAAGTTAAAGTTTTATTCTGTATTTTTAACATATTGCTAGACTACTGTCTAGGAATATAGCTCCAACTGTACTCCTACCAGTGGTGTTATTACTCCCCAGCACACACTGATCATTATAATTATTTTTATCTGATAAATAACAAAACTTACTTTTATCTCCATTTCTTTGATAATCTATAAGGTTGAACATCATGTCAAAACAATTTTTTCCTGTTAGTAATTCTTGTTTTCCTCTTTTGTGGTGATGGGTTCAGTCAGGACTTCACGCATGTTAGGCAAGTGCTTTATCACTGAGAACCCTGCCAGCTGCCTATTAGTATTTCTTTGTGTTTCTATTCATGTTCTTTGCCCACTTTTATATTGAGTTCTTTATCTTTTTCTTGGAGATGTTCTGTGTTTATGTACCACCACACCCGGCTGCCATACATTTTTCTAGAGAAATATTTATTATTTAATTTTTGTGGTACTGGATGTCAAACCCAGGGATTCTCTACCATGAAGCCACACCCCCCCAGCATTTTTATAATTTTTATTTAGAGACAAGGTCTCATTAACTTGCTCAGGTGCCCTTAAAGTTGCAACCCTCCTGCTTGTCTCCTAAGGAGCTGAAATCACAGGTTGCCCGCTGTGCCCTCCCCTCTCTGTTGAAGGTATTACAGTTAGGCATTATTGGCACACACCCATAATCCTAGTGTTCTGAAAAGCTGAGACAGGAGGATGGGGTTATGGTTGATACACTATGTCAATTTGAGAAGTTTATAAGTTTAACTAAGCTACTCAGCTGGCAGCCAGGGCCCCTACTTAATAAACACCCTCAGCCTATGCAAGAGGAAGGCATGGAGATTTTGTGATTGCTACACCCGCCCTGATGGGTTGGTAGGCTGCTTACAACACAAGGCAGAAGAGGCTTGCTCTCCCCCCACTTTTTGCCCTTGCTGTTTTTGCTGTCTTCTGCCACCTTGAAGTGTTGCCCCTGTGCCATGCCACCCTGCTTTGGAGCCAGGTCATTATGCACTGTAACCTCCACAAACTGTGAGCTAAATAAATCTTTCCTTCCTTAATTTTGGGTGTTGGGTATTTTGTCCCAGCAA
>RJWT010039961.1:0-12577 GCA_004365215.1 Cuniculus paca | reverse complement strand
AGGGGCGGTCCCAGTCTCCCTTCCTCTGTCTCATTCTCCCTCTAGCACCCCTGGGGTAGCAGAACCAAAGACAGTTGCCTGGCAAAAGATTCGTGGCTTACACGATCCTCCCCCCAGACCACAAAGCTGAGTTTAGAAGAGCGGTTTGGGGATGATTTTGAGACTATTGTGTGTTTAAACACATAATATTCAATCACAGTAAAGAACATGATGAAATAGTCATATGTTTATAGCCTTATACAAATTAGCACAAAAGCCACAGTTATAAATATATTCACGATATGGGACCAGTGATACAAATAATAAGAGTGGTGCTGTCCAAAATAATGTGATTTGCCAAAGTGCTGAGCAACTTTGGATAATGTTACAAACAAAATAATGTAACATTTCCCCTTAATTTACAGAGCAGTGTATTCCTGGAAGTATTATTGCATATTGAATACTCAATTAAATGGTAAATGGATTTTTCATTTATATGAATACCCAGCAAGAAATTTAAAAGTCCTGTAGGATAAGAGATAATTATTACTTTTATAGGTGTATCCTGTACATTTCAGGATGTTTTGTACTGTACCCGAAAACTTGGCCTATAAATTTCCAAACACACACGAAGGTATTATAGCATCATCTGTATTAAGAATACACCTATAGGATCTTACCACAGGTCAAGGGCATAAAGAATTTCCTTCTGAGTGAGACTGGTTTTGCACAAAACATTAAATATATATATCCCTTCCTGTGTCTCATTCTTCCTCTGTTGCCTTGATTTTGCAAGGCTTTTTCTCCTTGTTCAGGTGAAATTCACAAAACACAAAACTAACCATTTAAAAGTGAACAACTCAGTGGTAGTTAGCACATTCTCAGCATGGAGCAACTACTGTATCTATCTAGTTTCATAAATGTACAGTTGGTTTTAATGTCTAGAAGAACCTAGACACTAAAACTCTTCTCAGAGCTTCCTTGACATCATTTCACAAACACAACAGTATAACCTCCCCTAAAGACTGATTACTACCATTAAAAGATTGTAGTAAAGTGGGGGATGTAGCTCAGTGGTAGAGCACTTTCCTAGCAAGCTCAAGGCCCTGGGTTCGATCACCAGCAATACACATACACAAACACACACACAGAGAGACAAACAGTAATATATCTTAAATGTTTAGATAGTACTTGGCACCAGCTATTCTAATAACTACTGTTACATATATAACATTTTTGTGGTCAGAGTCTTGCTATATAGTTAAGGCTGGCATCGAACTCACTCTGTATCCCAGGCTGGCCTGAAACTTATGCCATCCTCCTGCCTCAGCCTTCTGAATGCTGGACTTACAGGAATAAGCCACCACTCCTGATCAATTTACATTTAAAAAAATCATTCTGGCTGCATCTACGTGGAAAATGTACCTCGAGGAAGTCAAGACACAGGAAGTCCGGATTGAAGGTTCATAGTATTCCAGTAAGAGATGATGGGGACTTGACTAGAGGAGGAAGTAATTATAAGCAGTTGGATTTTGGATATATTTCAAAGGTAGAGCAGATAGATTTTGCTGAGAAATTGGGTATGAATGAGGGAAACAGCAAGATCAAACATACAGAGTTTTTTGGTCTGAACTACTCTGACTGTTGGTGCCATTTACAAGTATGAAAAATACTGGTGAGGGGTGAGTTTTTGGAAGAGAATTGAGAATTGTGTTTTTAAGTCTGTAAGATGCCTGTTCGACATCCAAGTGGAGAAGCTGGAATGACAGTTGAATACATCAGGCTAAGGCTCACAAGAGAGGTCAAGACTGGAAATACAAATTAGAGTTTACACAGTGCTTAAAAAGAATTTTTAATGTTTAATCTTGGATTTGGTTAACAATTGGAATGAATGTAGATAGGGGAAAGAAGAGGTTCAAAGAATGAATGCGGAGATGCACTAAGATTTAAAGACTGAGAGCAGGAAGAGGCACTGACAAAGGACAAGTAACATCATACTAAACTGTCTTTTCTGATCATAATGCAACAGTAGTTATTAGAATAGCCAGTGCCAAGTACTATCTAAACATTTAAGATATACTACTGTTTGTCTGTGTGTGTGTGTGTGTGTGTGTGTGTGTGTGTGTGTGTGTTGCTGGTGATCGAACCCAGGGCCTTGAGCTTGCTAGGAAAGTGCTCTACCACTGAGCTACATCCCCTGCTTTACTACAATCTTTTAATGGTAGTAATCAGTCTTTAGGGTAGGTTATACTGTTGTGTTTGTGAAATGATGTCAAGGAAACTCTGAGAAGAGTTTTAGTGTCTAGGTTCTAGACATTAAAACCAACTGTACATTTATGAAACTAGGTAGATGTAGTAGTTGCTCCATGCTGAGAATGTGCTAACTACCACTGAGTTGTTCACTTTTAAATGGCTAGTTTTGTGTTTTGTGAATTTCACCTGAACAAGGAGAAAAAGCCTTGCAAAATCAAGGCAACAAAAAGGCACAATTACCACACAGGAAGAAACTGATAAAACAATGTGACAATGCAAACGACTACTGGAAAGACTTCAATTGCTGTAAGGAAAATAATTAGGCTGAGTTTTTCCACCAGAACATACAGAAACAAGTACCAAGTGATTTAAAGGCATAAACTTGAAAGATAAATATTTATAGTTTCAATAATAGAAGAAAATGCAAGAAACTGAAGAGGAGGAAGATTTTCTTAAACAAGATCCCAGAAGGCATACCAGAATGAAAAAGATTAAGGGGGTTAATCATGTGAAAATTAACAATTTGTGTCTAACAATCAACATCCTGCATAAATTAATAAACAGCAACTGTCAGAGACATGAGGTCTAAAACTAATCTATTAGTTGTCACAAACTTAGTGGCATAAAACAACAACAAAATTATATTCTGACTGTTCTAGAAGACCTAGGTCTGAAATAGGTTTTCTTAAAATTTAAAAATGCTCTTATCTTCAACTATGAAGAGAATCAGTAGCATTATTAATCTGACATAAATATTTTACATGGTATAGAGTGTGATTCTATATATGTTACATAGTACAGTATACAGTAAGTAGTACATTATTATATAAAAGAGATGAAGGAGAAATTAGATGCATTTTTAAAAGGTTAGTACACAGTTACTTGCTGTACAGATACAATATTAGAATAGCAAATAACTAATTTGCTTCATAAATAAAGGCAGCATTTGTTACAGTGGGCTCAATTGTGTAAGAAATTTTACTCTACATACATAACTATACGAGGTGTGATCACAAAATGCAGTGACTGTTTAAATTAATATTTTAAAATATTTATTGCAGTAAAAGAGACATTGTCATTAATCCCCTCACAGTACTTCCCTTAGCATCAGACTAATCCCATAATTCTTGCCACTTTCTGAAGCAGTTGTAGAAGTCCTCTTTTGTGTCTCTTTTTTAATTTTAAAAACAAAACAAAATGAAAGATAAAAATGATACAGAATTTCAAAAAATAGGAAATTTAACACTAGTTAATATATTGCATATTGTTATCTTAGAAATAGTTGTTCAGATTACAAGATTTAGGCATGAAAGAAATGATCAAACAATCAAACAATGAGAGCAAAAACTGTTCTTGATGAATTTACAGAGATTAGTAATAATCTATCTTGTATATATATACATACACACACACACACACATATACATACATATCATCTTTTTCCTTCTTCCTTTTCTCCTTTCCCCTATCCCAGTTGTTCTTTCCTTTTGAGCACTTTCTCTCTCTTTCATTTTCACAATATCTATTGTACATTTTGGATCTTATTACTCTTTCAGTTTTTTTTTTACATTAGGGAGACAATATGATATTTATACATGTGAGTTTGATTTATTTCTCTTATGAGTATGGTCTCAAGTTGCCTCCATTTACCTATAAAAGCCTCAAGTTTATCTGCCTTTATAGCTGAGCAATATTCCATTGTGTAAAAATACCACATCTTTTTTATCCATTGCATGGTTGATGGGCATTTGGGTTGTTTCCAAGATTTAGCTATTACAAATTGTGCTGCTATAAACATGAGTACACGTATATCACTGTGGCATACTGCTTTCAACTCTTCTGGGAAAATACCTAGAAGGGAAATAATTGGGTTGAATGGGACCTCCAGTTCGAGTTTTTTGAGGAATCTCCACATTGATTTCCACATTGGTACCAGTCTATACTCCCACCAACAGTGGAGAAATGGTCCTTTCTCCCCACAGCCCCACCAACAGTTGTTATTGGTTGATTTCTTGATGGCAGTCATTCTTTCTGGGGTGAGATGAAATCTCAGTGTTGTTTTAATTTGCATTTCTCAAATGACCAGTGCTGTTGAACATTTTTTCATGTATCTATTTGCCATTTATATGTCATCTGAGATGTGCGTGTTCATCTCAAATGCCTATTTTTGGATTGAGTCTTTGAATTTTGCGGGGGCTGATGTTTTTCAATTCTTTATATGTTCTAGATGTAAGTCCTTTATCCAAGGGACAGTAGGCTAACATTTTTTCCCATTCTGTGGGTGATTCTTTATTTTTATATGTTTTTTTGTACAGGGGATCGCACTCACGACCTCGCGCTTGCCAGGCAGATGCCTGTGCCTCTGAGCCAAATCCCCAGTCCTTGTGGGTTTTACTTTCACTCGGTTGGTGATTTATTTGAAATGCAAAATCTTTTTAACAAGGTGAGATTGGCAGGGCGTGGTGGCTCATGCCTGTAATCCCAGCACTCGAGAGGTTGAGACAGAAGGATCGTTGTGAGTTCGAGACCAGCCTGGGCTAGCTACAAAGGGAGCTCAAGGCCAGTCTGAATGGCATAGTGAGACTCTGTCTCAAAAAGACAAGGGCTGGGGAACTAGCTCAGTGGCCTAAGTGCCTGCCTGGCAAACACGAGGTCATGAGTTCAATCCCTGGTGCCACCAACAAAACACAAGGTGAGATCCTAGTAGTTGATTCTTTGAAGTACTTCCTGTGTGGTTTGCATTTTGTTTCTAGTAGATTTGTGTTTCTATTTTAATATTTAGATCTTTGATCCATTTTGACTTTAGTTTAGTGCATGATGATGGACATGGGTCTAGTTTTAGTCTTTGGCATGTGGAAAGCCAGTTCTTCCAGCACCATTTATTAAAGAGGTTAACTTTCTTCCAGTGAACATGTTTGGCCCGTTTGTCAAAGATAAATTGGCTGTGTGTGTTTGTAGTTGTGTCTGCATCTTCTAATCTGTTCCACTGATCCTCAGGTCTGTCTTTTTTTGCCAGTACCATGCTGATTTATCACAGTAGATTTGTAGTATAATTTCAAGCCAGGGATCATGATGCCTCCTGCCTTGCCTCTGTTGCCCAGGATTGTCTTTGCTGTTCTAGGTCTCTTCTGTTTCCAGATGAATTTTAGGAATGTTTTTTCTAGATCTGTGAGGTATGTTAATGGTAATTTGATCAGAATTGCATTAAATCTGTGTAACAGTTTTGGTAGTATGGCCATTTTCACTATGTTGATTCTTCCTATCCATGAACAAGGAATTTCTTTTCATTTTCTGATATTCTCAATCTCCTTTTTTAGAGTATTATAGTTTTCAATGTATAGATCTTTTACATCCTTTGTTAGATTGATTCCTAAGTATTTCATTTTTTGGATGTTACTGTGAAAGGTGTTATTTCTATAATTTCTCTCTCAGTGAATTTGTTATTTGTGTACAGGAATACTATTGATTTTTGAGTGTTGACTTTGCATTCAGCTATGCTGCTAAATTTGCTTATTAAGTCTAGTAGTCTTTTGAAGGAGTTTTTGGTGTCTTCTATGTAGAGTTTCATGTCATCTGCAAATAATGATAATAATAATAGTTTAACTTCTTCCCTTCTTATCCTTATTCCTTTTATTTCTCTCTCTTGTCTAATTGCTCTGGCTAACGTTTCCAGAACTATATTGAATAGGAGTGGTGAAAATGGACATCCTTGTCTTGTTTCCAATTTTGGAGTGAAAGCTTTTAGCTTTTGTCCATTTAGTATGATGTTGGCTGTTGGTTTGTCATAGATGGCCTTCATCAGGTTGAGATAAAGACCATCTATTCTGATTTTCTGTAGGGCTTTGATCATAAACAAATGTTGAACTTTATCAAAAGCTTTTTCTGCATCTATTGAGATGATCATGTGATTTTTGTCTTTGCCTTTGTTGATGTGGTGTATAACATTTATTGATTTGCATACGTTGAACCATCCCTGTATTCCTGGGATGAATCCCACATGGTCATGGAGTATAATCTTCTTGATGATTTGCTGCATTCTGTTTGCTACTATTTTATTGAGAATTTTTGCATCAATGTTCATTAGGGAGAATGGCCTGTAGTTCTCTTTTTTGGTTGGGACTTTCTCTGGTTTTTGTATCAGAGTAATACTTGCCTCCAGGAATGAGTTACAGAGAACTGCTTCCATTTCAATTTCATTAAAGAGTTTGAGGAGTACTGGTGTTAAATCTTCTCTAAATTTCTTGTAGAATTCAGCTGTGAATTCATTAGGACCTGGGCTTTTCTTTAGTGGTGAGTTTTTAATTACATTTTTAATTTCTTTAACTGATATTGGATCATTCAAAATTTTTATATCTTCTTGATCCAGCTTTAGTAATTCATAGTTTTCTAGGATCTGTGCATTTCCTCTGTTTTCAGCCTATGCAAGTAAAGATTTTCAAAGTAAATATTGATGACCTTCTGAATTTCCACAGGATCTGTAGTAATTTCACCCTTTTCATTCCTTATAGCATGAATTTGTGCTTTTTCTTTTCTCAATAAAATTGGCAAGGGATTTATCAATTTTGTTTATTCTTTCAAAGAACTAACTCTCTGATTCATTAATTCTTTGTATTGTTTTCTTAGTCTCAATTGCATTCATTTCTGCTCTGATCTTTATAATTTCCTCCCTTCTATGAGCTTTGGTCTTCACTTGGTCTTCTTTTTCTAGAAGCTTAAAGTGAGCATTAGGTTGTTCATTTGTGCTCATTCTGTTTTCCTGATGTGAGAATTCATTGCTATATATTTTCCTCTTAGAATCACTTTCATTGCATCACACAGATTCAGGTGTGTTGTATCTGCATTTTTGTTTGATTGTAGATATTGTTTAATTTCTTCTTTAATTTCAACTGTGACCCACTGGTTGTTCAGGAGGGTGTTATTTAATTTCCATGTACTTATGTATCTTTTGCAGCTTCTTTTGACATTAATTTCAAATTTCAAAGCACTATGGTCAGATAATATGCATGCAATAATTTCAATTCCTTTGCATTTACTTAAGCATGTTTTATGGGCTAATATATGGTCTATTTTAGAGAATGTCCCATGTGCAGCTGAGAAGAATGTGTATTCTGATGTTGTTGGGTAGAATACTCTAAAGCTATACTAAGTCCATTTGTTCACAGGTTTGATTCAGTTCTGTGATTTCTTTGGGGACTTTTTGTCTAGTTGATCTATCTCTTTGTGACAATGGGGTGTTAAGGTCCCCTGTTACAATCATGTTATTGTATATTTGAGTTTTCGTGTCTGTCAGTATTTGCCTTATACAGTTTGGTGCATATATATTTATGATTGTTATCTCTTCCTCTTGAAGTTTTCCCCTAATGAGTATGTAGTGACTTTCTTTATCTCTTTTGATCATTTTTGGTTTGAAGTTCACATTGTGTGCAAACAGAATAGCTACCCCTGCTTTTTTCTGGGTTCCTGTTGCATGAAGTATTGTTTTTCATTCTTCAACTTTCAGCCTATGAGTTTCTTTTTGAGTTAAATGTGTTTCCTGAGTATTGCATATTGTTGGATCCTGTTTCTTGATCCATTCGGCCAATCTATTTCTTTTAATTGGTGAATTGAGGCCATTTATATTGATGGTTATAAGTGATATATATTGGTTTATCTTCGTCATGTTATTTTCTTGTTGTTGGTTCCCTGCTTTCCTCCCTTGTTTAATTGCTTGCCCTTCCTGGTGGTTTCCTTCTGTTATTGTTCTTGTAATTTTGGTCATTTTTATCTCTATCTAGTATGTCTTTTAGTACTCTTTCTAGGGTTGGTTTGGTGGACATGAATTTCTTCAGTTGTTTTTTGTCATGGAAGTATCTTATTTCTCCATTAATTTTCAAAGAAATTTTTGCAGGGTACATCAATCTGGGTTGAAAGTTTTCTTTCAGGGCTTGAAATAATTCACTCCAAGCTCATCTTGACTTGAGGGTTTCCTTTGAGAAGTTGGCCATAATTTTAATGTGCTTTCTTCTATAAGTGACCCATTTCTTTTCTGTAACAGCTTTTAGTATTCTGCTTTTATGCTGAATTTCTGGGATCTTGACTATTATATGTGTGGGTGTAGATTTATTTTGGTAATGGCTGTTTGGAGTTCTATTTGCCTCATTTATCTGCATATCAGAGTCTTTTCCTATGCTTGGGAAGTTTTCTATTACTTTTGTAAAGTTTTCCTATGTCATGTTCATTGACTCTTGCTTTTTCATTGAAATCTATCAGTTCTGTATTGTTTTTCTTTGCATCATCTTGGGGCTGTTGAATTGTTATTTCATGTTCCCTTGTTATTTTTAAGAGTTATTTTCTTTCATGATCACTAACTGTGATCCTGTCTTTAAGGTATGAAAGTCTACAGTTTCATTTAACCATTTTGCCAGCTTTCAATGGAATTTTTAATTTCCTGGATATCACTTTGAATTTATTTTATGCATTCTATTTCTTTCCTATATTGCTCATTCAAAGTTTGCATGATTTTTCCATGTTCCTGTACTGTTTTATCTATGTTTTCTCTAGCTATGCTGAGCAACTCCTTCATTAAGATTGTCATTTTTTCTTTACCTTAGAGCTTATTTCTGATCTGATTTCCTCTATAGTCTCATGGGTTTGTTTCTTTATTTCACTTGCTATCTTTTCAGAAATTTCAGGTGTGTGACTTCCAATAACCTCTATTTCAATGGCTCCTGTATTTGTTCCAGAGGGGCTGGGCATTTGAAATTGCATTTTGCTTTTTCATTTTGTCATTTTCACCTCTTGGGTTAATATTTTTGTCTTTTCAATCCCACTAGTCTCTACTGTCCATCATGTGTGTCTTAGGGTCCTACTGTGTGGCTAATGTTCACCCAGTTGCTGGGTCCTACAGTGTAAGGGAGGGGTTAGTCACCTGAATTTCTCCTATGGGCAAGTTGTGTGAGTCCTATGTTCATCTTAGGCTAACTAGCCTAGGAATATTGATGTTAACCAACCCTTAGCTTGTATTGTTACTTTGGCTTTAGGCTGCCTGACACACCTGTCTATAGTGTGCACCCCAGCCGGGATCCTACTGTGTCACTGGCAGTCTCGTAGGCCCTTTTGGGTTCCTCCATGTGGGGGGAGGTCACATCAGCACTCTCACCAGCCCACCCAGGGTTCTCTGTACAGAAGGACTCACCCATACTCTCACCAGCTCACCTAGGTCCTCCTGGTAGGGGGAGGTTTTCCTGAGGCTCCTGTTGACCCACTGAGGTCCTCTGCTTGGAGGGGAAGTCACTGTATTCTCACCGGCCCACTGAAGTACTGCAGGTGGTAGAAGGGGTCAGTGATGCTCTGGTGGGCTGCTGAGGTTGTCAGGGTGTGGGGGATGGGTGGCTGAGGCCCCCTTAGGTGTTGAGGTCTTCCAGGTGTGGGGCATGGGTGGCTGAGCCTCCCCTTGCCCGCTGAGGTCCTCTGGGAGTGGAGAAGGGGATTTGTGAATGTCTTTTTGGGGCTGCTTTGATGTCCTGAATTGCTTCAAAATATTTATGGCAATTTCTGTGAAATAAAAACATTACAGTGTACTTTCATCCACTTTACTCACCAGGTCTAGTTCCTCCCCAAAGACAAAATGATCAGGAAAGATAAACACTTTAAATGGATTCAGGACATCGAGTTATTTTGAGGGGGATTAATACCAATGTCTCTTTTACTGTAATAATTTTTAAATTTAAACATTCACTGTGGTTTGATCATACCTCATATATAACTATGGCTACATGTATAAAACTATTTTCCTCCATATACATATCACTCAGATGTATATATCTCAATGTGCATCATTCAGATAAAGTAAATTAGATAACTTCATGAAGCCAGGTCACGGAATATTTAGAAATTATGGGCCAATCTAATTGTCCTGTCCCTTTTGACCTCCCAGGAAGCCATATATTCAGTATTTAATCAATTAAGAGATAATTTGCATTTTATACTAGTCTTTGAAACTTAATCTAAGAAATGATGAGTATTTATCAGTTGGGACTAGCTATATTTCACATATTCAGTAGTCGGTGTAACAAGTGGCTAGCATTTGGGGCACCACAGTTTTAAATAAATGAAGAAGTCAACAGATAGGTGAAATAAGAAGGGGATTACTTCAAGGAAGCCTGGAAAGTGGAAATGAGATTGTCCTGAGTTAAAGAAATCAGAGTTTGTGAGAAGACTTGAGAGAGTAAAATTCTGAGCACAGGTGGAAGGACCGAAATCAGATCACAAGTGGAATGCCAAATGAAAATTTTAATAAGGGGAAAGGATGAATTCAGACTATCTTCACCTTGTGAATCCACTAGGCATTTTTGTTTTCTTGGGGAAGTGAAGGAGTAAATGAGGATGGGGATATGTGTGTTGAGTTTTGAGGAAAATAGAAAGTATCTGAAATAGCCTTTGTTGGATAGCCTTTGTGTGGGGGAGTGAGGGAGGAAGAGAGAGAGAGGGGCAGAGACACAGCGACAGAGAGAGACAGAGATAGGGACAGGGAGAGACAGAGACAGAGAGACAGGGACAGAGATAGGGAAGAGACAGAGTCAGAGATAGAGAACAGAGGAAACAACATTCACTATGAGCTGATAGGCAGCTTCAAAATTTGATGACCATATGCTATGGTTTGGATCTGAAACGTCCTCTAAAAGCTTGTGTGTTGAAGGTTTGATCCCTAATGCAGTAGTGTTCAGAGGTGGTGGCATGAAAAGTGATTGGATCATGAGGGTTCTAATTTCATCAGGGGATTTAGTGTGACCGAGAAGTGATGGAAACTTAGGAGATGAGGCATAGTTGAAAGGAGTGGGTCATGGGGCATTCGCCTTGGGGATGATATCTTGATATCATGTCCCTATGCTCCTCCTCTCAGGAGTCTGTCTTCCTCGCCTTTTCTTTTCCCTCTCCCTCTCTGTTCTATCTTTGTCCTTCCTCACTGCTCAACTGACCAATTTTCCTCTAGGCCTAAAAGCCATGGATTCAGCTGACTATGAACTGAAACATCTGAAACCTTGAGCCAAAACAAAACTTTCCTCCTTTAAATTGTTTATTTTTAGATATTTTATCACAGTGTTAGAAAGCTAACCCACCAAGTAACCAATTTATGCTGTTAGGTGATTTTCTGCAGCAGCCTTTAGTAACTTGGTTGTTGCATAATAGAGAAGGTACAAGGTCATCACTGGAAAGCAGTCAGGACCAGGGTTTTTCCAGGCAGACGTGAAAGGACTAGGAGATAAAGGCAATGAGGAATCTGTTAAGAAATTGGGTCAATTAGACTTCAGAGTCTAATTTGAAGTGTAAATAAAGTGAAGATAGGAGGGAGTTGATACAGAGAATGTAGATGTGACCATTTTCTGGAAGATCCGCAGTCTGAGCATTCATCTCTTAGAACTAGCTGTTTAGATAATTGGAAGAATAGGAAGTTATGATGAAAGAGTGAGAGACTGAATTTAGTGTTTATGAAGTTAAGCTGTTTTGATGATAACAAATTTGGGGTGTTGGTATGGGAGGGAGTGAAAGAGAAAAAGATAGATTTTCCTCCTTTCCAATAAGGAGATCAAGGAACTGAAAGCCTTGTGGTGGGGTGGGTCACCTGTGAGGACGTGGAGGTACTAGGATTATGGTAGGACTTGGCATGAGGAGGACAACTCTAACCAGGTGCCAAATCACAGCACAGTGAGAAGAGAGGGTATAGCGTTTGGGGAGTCTATAAGTGATACCAACAAGGAGGTGTGGTGGTTGGTGCAGACAATAGGCCGAAAGCTAAAATGAGTAGGAATTTTTACGTGAGAGTGCAAAAGCAAGGTCTGAAGGTGACATTGAGGAGACATGAGGTTACCAGCCTCAAAGATCGTGTGGCTCAAAGACTTCACTCTATAGAGAAGAAAACTGTCAAAGGGAGCATGTAGTCAGCTTCCAAGAGCCCCTCTTCCCTACCACAATGTTCCTACCCATTGGTATTCACACTCCTGCAAAGTATTCTCCTGCAGAGTATCAGAGTTAATTTATGTGAAGGGTAGAACACAGCAGCACTGATGGTGTGTAGTACCTAAGGTCAGGTCGTAAAAGCTATAGTAACCTCTGACTGGTTCCTTTCTCACTCTTGCTTGGTCATTTTGGAGGAAGTGAGTTGCCATACCACAAGGAGCCCATATGGCAAGGAACTGAGGCCTCTTGCCAACACCCATAAGAGTGAGTTTAGAAGCAGATCCTCCAGCCCAGTACAGCCTTCAGATAATGGAACTCTAGCTGACATCTCCATTGGAACCTACTGAGAATCCCTGAACCAGTCCAGTTTAGACATGGCTAAACTCCTAGTCTGCAGAAACAGCAATAT
>RJWT010039960.1:0-12582 GCA_004365215.1 Cuniculus paca | reverse complement strand
TACTCAGTCCAAGAAACAGGAAGCCCCAGAACAAGAGGGATCAAGGGTGCAGTGCTAGTCAGAGACTAAAGGCTTGGAAGCTCCCTGGAGAGTCACTGGTATGAATCTATGTTGAAAGGCTAAAGAAACTGTAGTTTGAAACAGGCATTATGGTAGCCTTATCGATTGCTTTTTACCCTGTTTAAAAGTCATGTACCATGTTCATTGCTTTGTTTTGATTGACTTTACTCTGTTTTGTTTTATTTGCTTGTATTCTTTTCAAAATTAAAAAAAAACTGTAGTTTGATATCTGCAGGAATGAAACGTCTCAAATGCAGACCTACTTTTTCCTTTTCCATTTCATCTGGGCTGCAAGCCTATTGGATAGGGCCAACCCCAGCAGAATGGTCTTTTCCTTCAGTTTTCTGGCCCACAGATACACGAGAGTGTGTTATTAGGTAGGCCTGTATTAACCCAGGCAAGTCGACAGTTGCCATTAACCATCACACTGTGGTAGAACAACTGCTGTATTTATTCCAATGCAAATTTAGAAATACTAATGACAATACATGAAAAAATTTCAAGTCACAAAAAACAGCATTTTGTTTTTTAAGCACATCCTCAAAAAACGAAACAAAAACCAAAACAAAACTAGAGCCCTTTGGAGAAATGACTTTCATGGCTAATTCTAGGACTGGAAGACAAGGAACACATAAAAATATACAGCCTCCTATTGTCCCGAAAAAAAAAAGTAAGTGCTCAAAAAACAAAACCCTGGAGTTATGTCAAAAGGACATAGAAAACAAACTCAAGGACCTTCTAATGACCAAAAGTGTACGATTTGAGAAACAAAATAAATAACATAGGATTTGATTTATAATTCAATGTATAAACAAGTAACCATGAGTACTATTTCTATAAATAATTGACTATTCATGTAATTAAAAAAGAAAGTGGAGATAAATCTTTACAGTAGAATTTCAAATAATATTTCAAACTATTCCTCCTTCAAGGAAGTGGATCATAACTCCCTATCCCTTAAAATAAGTGCTGTGCTTAGCAACTTGCCTTAGACAGTAAGGTAAAGAAAAGTTAAAAAATACAACCTTACAGTGAAAAAATCAGATAATCAATATTATCACCAGTGATAAGTTATATTGATAGCATACCTCTCTTAATATGAGGTGATAAAAATGTAATATCATCTCTGTAATCTTTCCCTCCTAAACTCCTAAATTCATTCTAAGAGATAAAATATTAAAGAGATCCATACATGCAAAGTCTAACAAACTTTCAAAAAACAAAGAACAAGAAGCCATGATAACTCAATGTATACGTACCCTGGATTTGGGCCTGCAGCATAAAAAGAAATAAAACAATATGGGGAAAGAAAATGAATGAAATACGAAGTTTCGTTAACAATAAGGTATCAGCTGGGGATATAGGTTAGCGGCATAAATGCCTGCTTGGCAAGTGTAAGGTCTTGAGTTTGATTCCCAGTATGAAAAAAACAAAACAAAACAACAACAACAACAACAACAAAAAGAATAATGTTTCAATACTGATTTGTTAGTTGTGACAAAACCATGACATTAATATAAGACACAACAAGGGTAATTGAGTGTAAGGTATAAAGGAACTAATTTTTGTAACTTTTCTGTATATCTAAAAGCATTCTAAAATACAAAGTCTGCTTAAAAATAAAGGAACTTGAGAATTTTGTTGTCTAAATTTTCCAGTCCATGTTGCTTGCTTTGCTTGGTTAGGTCTTGGTTGCAAAGCCTTCTGGAATGACTGGGCAGTAGAAACTTTGCAGGATGGCAACAGTTTATGTGAAGATTAGATAGAAAAATAAATTGTTTCAGATTATATTGTCCTCCACCACAAGGATTGGAGCACTTTATAGAGTCACCATTCATTCTCCAACATCATAAAACTTATGAAAGTGTGTCGTAAATTGTGAAAGACTATAAAATGTACACCATCATTAGTTTTACTTCACAGTTACTATCATCATTATTCTTGAGTGCTCAATAATGCATTGGTTTTAGAGTGAACTTCTATAGGTTAGAGAATCCTTTCTAAAATACAAAATTGTCTCATTTCTTCCATAAAATAACATTTAATGTAATATTAGTCATATAGCTATGACCTTAGGAAAATTAGGAATAGTTGTCTAATTTGATTGGTTTTTCTTGCCTTAATCAAACCAGATTTCTTATGCTGAGTGAGACAAATTGTATTTGAAGAATCATTTTAATAATGAGAAAGTCTAAACTGATGATATCTTTCATATGCCTGTGCTTTGGTCTTGGAATATATATATATGTTAACTTCAGCCAAGCAAATGTGTAGATGCTATAACAAACCTACTTATTTCTCTCTGAGTACATGTGGACTTTAAAACATTTTTAAAAAAATGAATTCAGACTTTAGCCACCTTTTGAAATAATTAATGGTGGAAGTGAAAAGAAAACCAAAATTCAAATGCACTGGTGGGAAAGGCATAAATCGCTGTGAGCTTTCTCTGAGAAGTAAAAGAAAACTTTATTAAGATATAATTGATATATAATATAATGCATACATTTAAAGTTTAAAATTGGTATTTTTGGCATATGTATACAACCAGGAAATCACGACCACAATCAAAATGATAAATACAACCAGCCCAATTATAATTTTATCCTGTTCTCATACAGCCTCCTCTCTTTTTATTCTCTGCTTACTGTATTTGTGGATAATGAAAATAGTGTAAATTTCAAATGAAATTGTGCAAATTTAAAGTGTACAGCATAAAGACTTGACACACGTACATGCTGTGAAGTGATCATCAGCATCAAGTTAGTTAATCTATCCATTACCTGGCCAAGACCTGCTTCTTTATTTGTCCATTCTTGTCACTTGCCCAGGCTCCCAATGTTATGGTTTTTGTTACTCTAAATGATTCACACTTCTTTAGACTTTTATTTAAATTAAATCATACAATATTTATTCTTTTCCTGGTTGTGTGAGATTTTCATACATTATTAATTTCCAACTTTTCTGTGCTGTAGCATGTATTCATGCTTGATTCCTTTTCCAATACATAGATATGACACCATTTGTGTTTTCATTCACTTGTTCATGGTCATGGGGTTGTTTTCCAGCTTTTAACTATTACAAGTGAAGCTTTTGTGAACAGGTCATAATAATTTTTGGAGGGTGGATGCTACTGCTACTTTTATCTTGGATTGATACATATGGGTAGAATCATGTAGGGTATATGTTTAACTTTTCAATAAATGGCAAAACTCTTTCCCCCAGTAGTTGCACCATTTTACCTACAAACAGTATATGAAAGTAACAATTTCTTCACATCCTTACTTCTTGTGAAAAAACTTCAATTTTTTTGATTTATAAAATTTGTTACTACTTATGTTTTCATGGGTAAAATGTTCAAATCTTTTGCAGTTTTTAAATACTTGGTTGTTTGTTTTCCAATGATTGATTTTTGATAATTCTTTGTATATTGTGCATGTATGTCCAGATATACTAGGGACATGGTTCGCAAGTATTTTCTTCAGTTCGTGCTTTGCCTTTTCACTTGTCTAATGAATGAAAGAAATGTTTTTGGAAACAGAAGTTTTAATTGATGATGTCCATTTTATTATTTTTTCATTAGTAACCATGCTTTTGGTGTCTTCTGTAAGAAATCTGCCTAACTCAATGTAATGAAGATGTTATTTTCTGTTTTCTTTCAGAAGTTTCATACTTTTAGGTTTTATACTTTAGTACTGACCTATTCAAAGTTAATTTTTAAGTTTAAATGTATTTTTTACAGATACATCAAAGTGAAAATTGTAATATGTATATGTTATCTTATGATATTTTGATTCATATATACAAGGGTAAAATAATCTATATCCTCAAACATTTACCATTGATGGTGAATGCATTCAAATTCCTTTCTTCTAACTTTTTGACATATTCCATATATTATCACTATCTATAGTATCCTACTTTGCAACGGCACATCAAGACCTCTTACTACTATCTAACTATAAGTTAGTACCCAGTGATCAACCTCTATCCATCCTCCCTCTTCTCTACCCTCCCTAACTTCTGGTAACTACCATTCTATTTGAACTTCTGAGTTCAAACTTTTTTTAAAATTATATTTGTAAGTAAGATCTTATGACCCTTGTCTTTCTGTGTTTGCCTTATGTCACTTAGCACATGATCTTCAGTTCCATCCATGTTTTTGCAAATGACAGGAATCAATACTTTTTATGGCTGAATAGTAGTTCATTGATTTATATACATCATGTTTTCTTTATCTATTCTTCAGCTGATGGACATTTAGGTTATTTCTAGTCCTTGTTTATTGTGAATGATGTTGCAGTGCAGATGTCTCTTTAACTTACTGATTTCATTTCCTTTACATATAGTCAATAGTGGGATTGCTAGATCATATGGTAGTTCTATTTTTAATGATTTAAGGACATTTGAAGTAAGTTGTTTTATATTTTATGAGGAATAAATTTCCTTCTGCATATGAATATTTAACTGTTCAAGTGACAATTATCACAAAGACTATTCCTTTTTTCTGTGTTTTCTCTCTAAGTTGTACTAAGTCAACAACAAATTATCCAACAAGTCTGATTGATTTCTGTAATTTCTGTTCCATTGACCTATTTTTCTCTCTTGATTTTGGCATCATACTCTCTTAATTATTGTAGCTTCATAATAAGTCTTCCTAACAGGTAGTGTTAACCTTTCCAACCTTGTTCTTCTGTTTCAAGGTTGTTTTAAAACAACAACAGATTTAGGTTCGTAACCATATGAATTATAAAATAAGATTTTCTATTGCTCTGAGATTTTGACTAAGATTGTATTCAATCTGTAGATGGAGGGAGAACTGGAATTTTAACAATAATGTGTCTCCCCCTCCTATGAAAAAGTTATGCCTTTTATTTAATTAAGTCTTTATTTTTCCTTAGCAGCATTTTATGGATTTCAGTGTACAGGCCTTGTGCATCTTTCGTCCATGGATGGCAGTGAAAATATTCTGTGGGGGGAGAGAGTATACAAGCAGGGGATTGCCTCCTCTGCCATCTTCTTGCTGTCATCACATTATTTGATTTTTGAATAGTAAATTAACCTTACATTAATAGAATAAAATATTTTTTACTTTAAAAATCAAAACAGAAAAAGGAATAGAAATGATACAGAATTTAAAAAAAGATAGGAAATTAGCACTGGTTAAATATTGCATATTGTTATCTTAGAAGTAGTTGTTCAAGTTACGATATTTAGGCATGAAAGAAATGATCACTCAAACAATGAAAGCAAAACTGTCCTTTTTCATAAACTAACAGAGATTAGTAGTATAGTTATCTATCTTGTATACACACACACACACACACACACACATATGTATGTATACCTATATACGTATAATCTTTTCCCTTCTTCCTTTTCTCCTTTCCCCTATCCCAGTTGTTCTTAGAAAAAAAATCTTATTAGTTATGATGTAGTATTCTTTCAGTATATTAGTTGGCACGATTGGGTAGAATGTTATTTAATATTTTTATGTCTGTGTTAATGAAGAATAGAAATGTTGGTCTGTAGTTTCCTTGTAGCATTTCGTCTGGCTTTGGTATTGGAATAATGCAAATTTTCCCTCTAAAATTTTTTGGAAGAATCTGTATAAAATTGGTGTTATTTTTTCTTTACATGTTTGATGGGATTCCCCAGAAAACATGTGCTCCTGGAGTTTTCTTTGTGAGAAAATTTTCAAATGACAAATTCAATTTTTCACCTAGAATATTTCAAAAGACAGGTGTTTAATGGTCAAAATTTAATAAAATTGCTAACACTTATGGCTTCACCCAAGAAATTCTTAATGTGGCTCAAAAATCTGTCAGTGCCTGGTGGTGAGAAGTTCTCTCAACTGCTCTGCTAGGATAGCTTACTGCCACTGCCTTTTTATTACACTGGCAGAGTGGACATCAACACCAAGGTCAGCAATTGTGAATGGTATTTCAGGTCAAGAAGCCCTTATACAAGCTATTTGGGATCAGAAATGTTTTAGATTTTAAATTTTTTCAGGTTTTGGAATATTTCCGTATAATAAGATATCTTGGGGATGGAATCCAAATGTATACATAAAATTCACTTTATTTTCAGAAACACCTTATATATGCAGTATAGAGGTAATTTTCTGATAGTTTTAATGATTTTGTTCATGAAACAATATTTTGTGATATGGAATTTTCCACTTGGATATCTTGTCAGAGCTGAAAAAATTTCACAATTTGCACCATTTTATTTTTATTTATTTATTTTATTTTAAAGAGAATAGAACAAAACAAAACAAAACAAAACAAAACAGAATAGAGTCAAACACAACATAGCATTTCAGAACAGAACACTGCAAGCAATATAGGTCTTCAAAACATAACAATGGGAGATTAACAATGGCTACCTTAGTGTCTCTTGCCTTCTTCGAAATTGTTGTTCATACATTCACAGACAATAAACTCAAACAAAACAAAATAATATAAAACCAGATAAAACAAAAGAGTGAAAACATTACAGGTCATCAAATCAGACAAGAAACCAACAATGGTTACTTTAATATCCCCTGTTTTCTTCAAAAGAGCTGTTCCTATTGTCTCACATATTGTAATCAAACAGTAGAAAAGAGACTTAAACCAATCAAATCAAAGAGTAAAAGCACCATTGGACTTCAGAGCCTTTCCCCCATATTTATCAGGAATTTTGTATCTTATTGAGTCTTTCAGTTTCTTACACTAGGGAGACGATGTGGTGCTTACACATGTGAGTTTGGTTTATTTCACTTATGAGTATGGTCTCAAGTCGCATCCATTTACCTATAAAAGCCTCAGTGTGATCATTCTTTATAGATGAATAGTACTCCATTGTATAAAAGTATCACATCTTTTTTATCCATTCCTTAACTGATGGAATTTGCACCATTTTAAATTTTGAATTTTTTAGATTAGGGATGCTCAACCTATACTAAGATTGGTATGGATAGTATTACTAGTATAAATTAACATTAACATTGTATGAAATAGTTTTGATTTCATAAACCTCTTGCAAACTCTCATGATCCTGAAGGAGTTTGTGACACACTTTGAAAACTGTCATGCTAGGGGAGAGACAGATGGAAGACAGGTTTCCGAGTGGTCATAGAGAATGGAGTTGTTCAGGACTGATATCTGCTCACATTGGGCTATTAAATGAAAAGCCCATTTTTGTAAGTGACTGAATTTTTGTTGTTCCTCTTTGATGTGACATTATTGCCTTTTTGAAAATAGTACAGACATAGTGGCACATGCCTGTAATTCCACAACTTGGGAGTGAGGAAGGAAGATCATTGTGGGTTTGACACCAGCCTGGGCTACACAGTGAATGCAAGGTCAACTTGAGCTACATAGTGAGACCCTGTCTCAAAAAAAAAAGAAAAGAAAAGAAAATGATACATATGTGTGTGAGATCTTTATTTGGTTATTGAGTATCTTCTTTTAAAGTATTGACTTTTTTTTTTTTTTGCGGCCCTGGGGATTGAACTCACGACCTTGCGTTTGCCAGGTAGGTGCTTAGGCCACTGAGCTAGATCCCCGTCCCAAGTATTGACATTTTTATTTCATAGTTCCAACTCTCTTGAGACAATTGGATAATATCTTTGCAAAGTCTTATTCAACTCAAGAGAAGAATATTCAAGAGAAAAATCTTGAGTATCCAAATCTTAGGTTATTATTTTTCTGTTTTAGATATTTAAAGTCTGAAAATTACCTTTTCCCCTTTCTTCCCAACATATATTGCAAGTGAACAACATTTGTAATGGGGACAAAAACCAGGGATGATAGTATTTAGATAATAACTGAATTCTCAGTAAAGGTATTCAAAAATTAGAATAATTTTAAAATTTTTGAGATGTTTTAATATGAATGCAAGGAAAGGCAATTTCTTCTTCTCTAAGAATTTCACAATATAAAAAGAGCAGTGCAACTCTTAATATTACAGATATGTCCCAGGTTCATCAAGGAAGCTGCATTACAAATACATTGTGCATATTGAAGTCTTATAAAGACTAATAAAGGCCTCTGACCTTTAATTTATAACACTCTTTTGTTTCTTCTGCTCTACTCTCCTAAGCATATGATGAGTCTTAAAGGCATGTTAATGGACAATATGTAATTCTAAAGTGTTTTTAACAAGCCAGTGATGTTTTCTATTAATAAAGACCTTTAAACAAGCACAAATACTTATCAACTCACTGTCTTCTGTCTTTCTTCAAAAATGCATCTGTAAAATAGATGAAGTTGATATTATCACATCATCTAGCAAAAATGTTTTTTCAGCTTATTGAAGTATAACTAACAAATAAAAATTGTATATATTTAATGTGGTTATAAATATATATATATATAGACTCAAAAACCACTGTTAATCTTGAGCAATGAGGCTTGACGGCATGGCCACATTAAGTACTCTTGGTTACAAGTTATTAAGCATAAAACTTTAATCATGAAATAAAAACTGCCAAAAGGTGATAGGAAAAAACGTTCTCTACCTGTGTAAACTTGAAGTCCATTAAGTAAGTGGAAATATTCCCTATCCTAAGCAGTAATGGTTTGATATGGAAATTCAAGGGCAGTCTTATAATTTTACTTGATATTTTTCCTGCCTTGTCCCTTTGTTCTCTACTCATAATCTCCCAAATTACTTTATTCTATGATATGTGGTTCCATTATCAGCAGGACTCCTTGATATTGTTATGAAAATAGATGGATTTTGAGGCCATAATGCTGAGTAAAAAAAAGTCAGGCAAGAAGGATAAATATTACATGGTTTCTTTTGTATGAGAAATCCAAAATGAAAGACCAAAATAAAAGAGAGATGGTAGGAAACAGGGAGCTACATGTCCTGGAGATGGGAAAGGGATCTGGGAGAAGAAGAAATGGAAAGGCAAGGAGGGGAAGGAGAAGTAAAAACGATTAAGATGTGACGTATGTATGTATGTAATAATACCCCAAAATGAATATAATTATTATGTGTACCATCAAACATATACTATCAAAAATTCCTCGAATAATAAATCATATCTTATTTTATAATCGATATCAAAGAATATGACTTTTTGTCATTGGACCTTAAAACATGTTTATTTCCCTGAAGTCATTGTGTTTGTTTTTCTGTTCTACCCTAGAAAAACATAACACAGCTGAATAAGAAACTTACATTTTTTCATTCAGTAGTGCTGCCTGGATGCATTTAATACCTGACTCACAGATGTAAGTGAATATTTAACAAAACCAGTTCCTTGATGTGTGAGACAATTATCATTATTCTAAATAAGTAGATGCAAATTTGATGGAATATAGCTCATTCTACTAAATCATAGGCAAAAATTATAATATTCAGTGAAATATTTCAATCAGATCTCTTACAGATAATAGTTCACATCTTTAGTCAATCTTTTTAGACAATTTATCATCTTTTTATATTTCACATATAATTTAAAATGTCTCCTCAGTGCCTTCAGCAAATATTTGACAGCACAGGCTATAATAGAAAACAAAACAATAAAACTTCTTGATATAAATTTTCTAATTACTCAAATTATGTAAGGTAATCCTGTTAAACTTTACACTACATATCAAAATAAACATCAAGTAGATTGAATTAAAAATGTGTGTGTACATCTAAAAACAATATACATAATTAGGTGTGTGCATTGGAAACCTACCAAAATGTAACTGAATTTCAACTCTTCTAAGAAAGGAAAATTTAAAATATTTTGATATACAAAACTATTAGAAGAGAAGTACCTAGATTTTACTAAAAACTCAAATTTGAACAACTGCCTCCTGTGCCCTGCAGAGAAGAGAGGTCCTGCCTGCCCCTAACACCAATAACAGCCATTTGCCCTGCCTTGCAGTAGAGGAGGGGAGCACCCAAGCTATCAAATCCTAGATGGATCTGCACCTTGATTCTTCTCAGTACAGGATGGTGCAGGTGACAAACAAAAGACCGGTTTGATTGAAGATGGTATGCAAGAGTTTCACTCCACGTCAGGAGTGCTGTGCCACTGCAGAGACAGGGTGATGGATAGCTTTGGGAGACAGCCTTGGTGAAGGAGAGAGCTAGCCAGAGATCTCCAGAGATTTCCTGAGAAGTTAAGCTCAGACCAGGAATACCATGGGGCTTTCTTTATTCTGTGGTGGGAGGACAGTTTTGGTAGGCATTGCATTTAGAGAGGTTGAATCTGAAGATGACAGTTAGTCCACTGATCTGCTTGAGCTTTTGCACCACTGCCTATATCCTGGAGAAAGTAAAGGCCTGACTTACTGCAGGGCATTATTTGGGTTGCCTAAATGTATACACTAAAACTGTAGATCTCTTTGCTCTGGTTAAGGGTGGCTCATGAGTGATTCTTAGGATCCGTCAGTATTCAGTGTACATTGGAAGCCACTGTTGTTCCTGACTTTACTACTATAACCAAAGTGACATTGCTGATGTTGTCAGTTGGTTTTCTCTGTATGCCTGTATTTAGATTGTTAGGGTGTCATAAATAATACTGTGGCTCACTCCTGAAGAAGCAAGCACTGGGCCAAAGAAGCTGCAACCCCCAGCACAAAAAAACTAACAAAAAAAATGAAACACGAGAAAACAAGGCAACAAATTGCCCTCGAAAACTTCTGATTCCCAGCTCCCCTAAATTACATGTTGCATCGAGAGGGTTCTAGCTCAGTCCTGATGTAGGACTCGGGGCTCCCATGCAGCATATGTCAGTTTGTCACATATGAGAAGAAAAGCAGCTGGAAAGCTTACTACCAATTCTAATATCTTATTGATTGAGGGCCGCCTCTGGAGGTGGCAGTTCAAAGCATGCTCCTGGAGCACAGAAGTTCCGCAAGCAGATGGCCTGGTAACAATAGCAATGCTTTTGGCATGAAGGGGAGCAGGGATCATTGAACAGAAGGAATGTCCTCCTCTGGTTCATGGCTTGCCAGTGGGTATCAAAGCAGTGTACCCCTCTATTCCAATCCTTCAGAAACTCTTCTATTAACATCTGATTACTACTTTTCTCCCCAGCAGCATATCCTGGGTCAGGAGATCTAGTTCCCTAATTTCCTTTGGAAACTTGTTCCTCCCTTTTTGCTTATAAAAAATAATTCAGGCCAGCTTCATCCATGATCCCTATCCAATTTAATTGCTAATACTCAAATAAATTAGCTGATGCTTCAAGTACAATACTTTCTTACTGACATAACGCTTGAAGCTAAATAGACACATTAAACTGAAGTGTGTGTGTGTGTGTGTGTGCGCGTGTGTGCACGCTTAACAAAATCTTTCATCTTTTTTGGGTAATAGGGTTGTGGCTGAGTCCTGGAAAATTTAGTGTTATAGAAAATGGTTTAGCTCAGCTGCCATAACAAAACACTATAGACTGAGTAGTTTAAGCAAGGGATTTATTTTCTCATTGTTTTGAAGTCTGCAAGTGTGAGATCATGATGACAGCATTTTCAGGTCCTGGTGGAGCACATTTGCTGTTTTTTATAGATGGCTACCTTCTCTCTGTCTCACCATATGGCAGAAAATCAGAGAAAGGGGGCAGGTAAACAGAAGACAGGAGAAGAGTGAATGAGGAAGAGAAAGTGTGTGTACTCTCTAATGTCTCTTCTTATAAGGACACCATCTTAGTTACTGTTCCCTTATTCTTGGGACAAAATACCCAACACCCAAAAATTAAGGAAGGAAAAGTTAATTGTGGAGGTTTCAGTTCATAATCAGCTGGCTCCAAGGCAGATTGGTATGGCACAGGGGCAGCCCTTCATGGTGATAGAAAACAGCAAAAGCAACAAGAGCAAAAGGAGAGGAGAGCACAGAGAAGACTCTTTCTGTCCCTTATGTTGTGTGTAGGCCATAGCCACCCATAATCTCAGCTTTGGACCATGAATTGAACACAAATTCTAGAAGCCTGCCCCCATGACTGCATGAGGCATTGGGGAGACATACAGACACTCACAATAACAGGCACTAATCTTGTCATGAGTTCCCCACCTTCATGCTCTTATCTAAATCTAATTATTTCCCCCAAATCTCCATTTTCAAATATAATCACATTGTGGCTTATGGCTTAACACTCAAAGTTAGGAGCAGAGGGATTCCATTCAGTCCTTGGCAATGAATCTTGAACAACTGCATTCATAAGTGAATCCATCAAAAAGTAACTGAAACAATTTGGATGAAAGGATGCCAAAGTAAGACTATTTTCTAAATTTAATGTTATGGCTTAGATTTAAAATGTCTCCCAAGGTCTTATATTTGGAGGTGGGGTCTGGTAAGAAGGGGTAGATCACAGGAAGCGTATTTTTATCCCGGTTCCTCCTTCTTATTCTGAATAAGAATAAGCTTACTTCCACCATACCATTGTGCCATGCCATTTCTACCTCAGGGCCGGCCGATCATGAACATAGCCTATTGAAACTGTAAGCCAAAGTAAAGCACTCCTCCTGTAAGTTGTGGGTGTGGTGGATTGACAACTGGTGGTCAACTTGTAATACTAGCTGAACTGAATCAGCATGG
>RJWT010039959.1:0-12578 GCA_004365215.1 Cuniculus paca | reverse complement strand
CTGGGAAGGGACATTACTCTAAAAACAGAGCAAACCACAGAGCCTTGTCTTCATGAAATGCAGCAAAATCACATGGTACTCTTGTTTCCAATCAGATGGGAGTAATATTCTTCTTTTTAAAGAGGAAAAGAATCATCTTAGTAGAAAAATGTATTAGTAATCCTTTTTTGGTATCCTCTATGAGTTGTTTTTCTAGATTTATGTTAAATATTAAAATTTTAGCAGCAAAAATCATTACAAGTTTTACTTTAGATAAATTTGTTTTTGGAACAGACTCCAATAATCTATGCTTTCTGAAGTAGACATAGGTGGAAGTGGAAAAATTATATATACACAGCTGAAGATGTTAACCGCAAGTTGTAGATAAAAAATTTATTAGTTTAAATGGATCCTTTAAGGATCCTAACATACTCTTTTCCAATATGTTGTTTTTATTTATGATCTCACCAGCCCATATTTTTTTCCTTTCTTCAAAGTTCAAGTCAAAGCATGGGGTTTGTAAATGCTGTGTGGTTTACCACATGTTCCTTTCCTAGGCTTGATTCATTTAACAAAACTGAAAATTGTTTCAGATCTGGGATCCATTTGTGTGCTAGAAAATCTTTTGTCCATTTGTATGGTCTCTCTGAAAATGCTGGTTGAATTAATATGGGGTCCTTTGTTGTCTGGCTTTCCTTGCAGCTGCAGGAGGCTCATCTACACCTCTTCAAAGAATCCCACAGCTCATGCCATAATTTCAGTAAAGGTGAAGACTGTGTATTTATCTATCAAATCTATCCATCCATGTTTGTACCTAATTTGTTCATCCATTTTTTAATCTATCTATCTATGAATCATCATCATCTACCCATTATCCATTCATCTTCCCTTCCTTCACTCAAACATATATTGATAACTTGCTTTGCCAAGCTTAGTGGTGGGCTCAAAGACATACAGGTGAACAACATGAAAATAGAAGTAATAGTGTCATGGATAGGACAGATAGGCAAATGCATCAATTATAATACAACATGAGTGTGTGCGTTTTTTTTTTTTACTATTTATTCATTATATTTAGTCCTGGGAATGGTGGCTGGCACACAGTAAATACTCAAATACATATTTATTGAGTACACCACTAAGAGATTAGTGTGCCTGAAGCAAAGTGAGTGAGAAGAACAGTGGCTGAGGTTAGAGAGATTCTGGGGTGTGACTGGGTGGATGGGGTATTGCATATATGTGACCTGTAAGGACTTTGACTTTTATCCAACAAGAAAAGGAAATCATATGAGAGTCTGGGCAGAGAAGTCTCATGATCTGACTTAAATTTGAAAAATATCCCCTCTAGCTGCTATGAAATCAGACTGCAGGAGGCACAGGTGGAAGCTGAGAGAGAAGCTAAGAAACTTCTGAAATTGCCCAGAGGGAAGATGATGGGGCTTGGACCAGGGGCAGAGGCAGTGATCAGTGGCTACATTTTGAAAGTGTGGTTGATGGGATTTACTGATAAATTGAATGTGAGTTGTGAAAGGAAGGTAGAAAGAGTCCAGGATTACTCTGAACTGCTTGATCTGAGAAGCCTACCCCACTATGTACTTTCTTGAGATTCTGCTTGTACTGGTCAGCTTTCCCATTGTTAAGCACAATACCCCATGCCCACAATTTATAGGAGGAGGGTTTAATTTGGCTTCTGTTTTGAGGGAATTCAGTTCATTGTAAGCTGGCTCCAAGGCAGAAACATCATGGCAGAAGAATGTGTTTGAGAAAAACTGCATATTTCATGGCAGCTGGGGAGCAGAGGAGGGGAACGGTGCCAGAGAGGGACCAGATGCACACCCAACACCTTGCCTACATGACCCACCCAGAAACATTTACAAGTGTGCTCAATACTCCCCTAGGCCAATCCCAAAACCGATCAAGTTGACACTCAATCCTAACTGCCACACTGCTCAACTGACCCTTCATCAGAGATCACATGAAATAATCAAAGCTATTCATATATGTTTGATTAACTCTTTTCTCAGTCAGATGGTAGAATTATACTTCCATGTCTTATTTAATTCAGCTTGGCCGTGTGGTTTATTTTGACTAAAGAAATGTGAGCATATGTGACTAGAGCCGTTTCCTAGTAAAATCTTTTAACTGATGGTGCATGCTTCATCTCATTTTCTTTAGCTTCTGTTAAGGCTAGAAATGTCTGCCTGGGTTGATTTTCAGAGAGAAGAATGTAAAGCTTCGGTGGTCATGAAGCATGACCCAGAAGCAATCTTTGTTGTTATAAATCATTAAGATTTTAGGGGTCGTTTGTTATTGCAACTTAACCCAGCCTATTCTGACTATTACATCATATTTAACATAAATAAAATGACACACTTACTTCCCTCCTGAACTCGTTATCTCCCCTCACCTTTACCACCTGCTAACATAGTGCATTTTGACTTTCTTTCTTTTGTTTTTAATCCCTGCCCCTTACAACAAATACTCTATGAGGGCAGAGACATGGTTTGAATTGTTCACTGCTCTATTCAGCACTTAGATTTGTTGCTTGATTCACAGCAGGTTTTAAGAAAACACTTGTTCTCTAAATAAATAAATGCCCGAAGACATTAAGGAGGACTTTAAGGGACAGGCAACACTGATACCTTATGTCTGAGGATGGCTAAGACTGCCAAGGAAGAGAAATAGCCTGTGAAGAGACCTGACGTGTCAGGGAACTTGGAGAGATGCGTCATCCTTAGAATGTGGAAGTGAATAAAGACAGCAGTGGAAGGAATTAGGAGTTGAGGAGATGGCATGAGGTGAGAAAGAGGTTGAATCCAGTTTATGAAGGACCTTCAGGTCCTCCTAAGATATTTGGAATTTATTTTTTGAGCAATGAAGAGCTGACAGAGTTTTAAAATCAGAAAGTAACAAGATCAGTTTTGATTCTGTCTGAATAAATTACATTTAGGGAGCAATCTCTACTATTAGGTAGCTAATATCTCATTTTTCTCTAATCAATGCACATATATTACTTTCTTTCAAATCATTCATTCCTTTCTTTTACTCCAAAATGTTTACTGTTTGCTATGTACTATGTAAGATGCAAAAACACTCTATGCCTTTGATACACTTCTGTAGTCTGAGATTCAAAGTCAACACAGATAAAGAGTAACTAATTGTAGAAACCACAGGAGCAAAATTCTTCTTCTGGGCCTCTTGCTTCTGTGTACCTTTATTTCCATCAGCACAGATACTCCTGTTCCATAGGCAAGCTTCTTTAAATTTCACTTCACTACTTCATGTCACTGTCTTCTAAAATAAATCATCATGATCATTTGTCTTGTTATCATCTTTGTTGTCACTATTATTCCAAAAATAGCAAAGATTAACAAGTTGTATCACTAGTTTCCAAATCAGTTCAAAATATACATGGTCAAATTTAATTCTTACAAGAACTCATAATACTTATAAGTGTTTTCTCCACCTTATAGGTAAAAATAAAACAAAAGTAAACATAGATTTAGGGAAGTTGAAATTGCCCAAAGACGTGTACTCAACAAACCTGGAATCCAGACCCTATGGAATAAAGATATGGAAGAAATGTTCTGTGCTCATTTGCAGATTTTCTAACAAGCAGTTTTCCACTCCATTGGTTTCTGCCTTTGGACAACAAATATTTTATTAGAATGTATGGCTTCACACACTGTCTTAGGGCTGCAGATTCAATGGTAAAGATAATTTCTGCTTCTTAGGAACTTAGTAGTAGGCAGTAGAGCTTACTGTCTAGTTTCTACTATAGGTGGGTTTACCTTTTACTACCACTCCTGATAAATTGGTAAGGGAACCCTCCCTCTGAAATGGTCCCTGGGTGGAATGGGTACTCTGCCATCATGACTTCACCTTTCCTCTTCACCTTCACCTCTTCCCTGGCTGATGTTAGGTCTTCTCTTGGTTGAGCATAAACAAGTTGGTTTCAATTGTTTCTGCTCTTTCTCTGTTCCCATCCCCTGTGATTAGTGCTGGATGGAAGCCCTGTCTTGCTGGTAGGGCACATTAAGCTGCCAACCTTCAAATGTCCTGATTATTCCAGGAAATAAGCAAAAGTTGCTCCGCAGGTATGTGTTATGGTTTGTGTCTGAATGTCCCCCAAAGCCTCATGTGATCATGGGGGAGGGGGTTTGTAGGTGGCCGAATCTAGTTTATGATTTGTTCATTGTCTAGTGCTGGGATTGAAGGTGTATACACCCACCCTGGGTGGGGTAGCATAGATACAATATATGGGAGAAAAAGAGGCTTGTTCCTCCCCGTTTTCCTCTTGTTGCCTTTGCTGGCTTCCGTAGCTATGAACTGTTGCCCTTCTGATTCTCCACCCTGCCTTGGAGCCACCAGATTATAGACTGAGACTCCCACAAACTGTGAGTTAAGTAAACCTTTCCCTCTTTAATTTAGGCATCAGATATTTTGTATCAGCAATGAGAGAAAAGTAACTAAGACAGTGTGTGTCACATTCTGTGACCTGACCTACTGGAGTTCCAGTGACCTTTGAGGCTAATACATAGCCAGTGGAGAGGCTGAACTCAGGCAGGAACAAGAAGCACTATAGGCAGTGAACAGGCTTGTGAATTTTAACTGCTAGCTGCCACTTGAATACATTTTTCAGTTTTCGCTTTACGAATGGCTCCCTGGCAGAGTTTAGTGCCTCATGTGTTCCTGTTTATAAACTTGACATCTCTTGCTCCTTGGTATATTTGTCCTCCTTTTCCTTCTACCTAGGGAGGTACTTCCCAAAGGATGGTACATCCCACCAGTGCCCAGTAAACATTCCTTATTACTGACATTGCATGATGCCCCTGGAGATGCCTGCCAGTGACAACACAGTCTTGTGGCTCTAGTCTTACAGGAGGCTCTCCTCTCAGTTCCAGAATTCCATTCATAGTAGGCTATAGATAGATATGCATTAGAAGAGATTTCTCTTAGGAAGTGGCTCACATGGTTATGGAGACTGAGAAATCTACAATGTTCCATCTGTAAGATGGAGAACCAGGCAAGTCATAGAATAATTCAAGCCCAGACAACTGAAAATTGGGTGGCAATGGTGGAGGTCTTGATCTGAGTTCAAAAGCTCAAGAATTAGGGTCTCTGATATCCAAGGGCAGGAGAAGATGGATGAGTCAAGCAAAGGGTGAATTCATTCTTTGTCTACCTCTTTGTCCCATTCAGGCCTATAACAGATTGGATAATGCCCACCTACATTGGGGAAGACTACGTGCTTTACGAAGTTTACCAATTAAATGTTGATCTCAGGCTGGGGATTTAGCTCAGCAGTACAAGCGCCTGACTGACATGCATAGGGGTGTAAGTTTGATTCTCGGTACAAAAAAACTAACTAAATAAATAAATAAAATATTGATCTCTTCTGAAAACATAGACACACCTCCAAATAATGTTTTGCCAACTTTCTAGGCATCCCCTACTTAGTCCACTCAAGTTGACACGTAAAACTAATCACAATATCTAGATTCAAACAAAGCATTTCTAGCTACAGACTGGTCAAATTCATATACACTGATCAAGCAAATATGAATTATCAGAATGCAGTGGATCTGGCCTTGTGAATTTAAGAGACAGTAGAAAGGGACTGTGGACAACAGGATCTATTGAATTTCTGTGGAGAAAGGGAGTCTCACTGTCATCACGTATTCTCTCATCTTCTGTTTGATCTGTTGGTGATTTCTCTGTGTTTTTTTATTTTAGAAAGCAAAACAGAAAAAAGGATAGAAATAATACAGAATTTAAAAAAAACAGTATGAAATCAACACTAGTTAATACTTTGGGTGGTTTCTTAAACTAGGAATTGAAAGCTCAATTGAATGGCTACTGGTTGTCTCCTAAAAAGGAAGATGACACAGGTGTCTGTGGCATTCAGACTGAACCTCGGCCTTGAGCATGACCTCCTACCTCCCACCTATGGCCTTTCCTAGTATGGTTAATTTTCTACACTCACAAATTTTCTATACCTGAATCCTAATACCCTACTCTTTCCCTGGCACAGGGGAAATCAAGCTGACATAAATAGAAACAAAATGATTTCAGATGTAGAGAATGAGATGGAATATAACTTCTTGTCTTAAAAGTGAGCAGTTTGAAAAGATCAAACTAAAAGCCATTGGCTACAATGGTGACAGAAGATAGCGATTATGAGAAAGGCAACTTTTGTGTATTTCCTTTTTTAGAAAATGTAAATCACTGTACATCTGATTATAAAAGTCAGAGGAATGATGTAAAAAGGTAGGAGAAAAAGGCCTAGACCCTTTTTTCCCCATAGAAACATAGATTTAGCAACAAACAAACCAGATGCTTTGGTGAGAAACTGAGAAGCCCATTAAAGTTTCCTGAATCACAGATGAGCATGAAGCCAATCACACCGCAGCTCAGCAGAAAATTTGTTACATTCTCCACTATTTCTCACTATTTCTCACTCCACACACATCATGCCATGTGATTTCAAAGAAAATCTCCAACTCCTACCTTTTCCTTGAGGAGGGAAAGGGATAGAACAGTTATCAGACTTTCTGACTTTTAAGGGTGTTAACTGAGGGACTGGTTTCTGTCTTGCTTGACAGGACCATACTGACAGCAAACATACCCCAAATTGGGGACCACTGAAAACACTGATAACCAGCTGTGATTTTTTCCATCCACAGAATGACACTGGGTGGAACTCCGGTACCATGACTTGGAATGACACCAGGGAGCACGTGGAATCACAGACAGAAGTGGATGCTTCTGAGTAGAAACAGGCAAATTTCCTCAAGTAGCTGTACCCAGAGCCTAGAGCAGACCCATGTCCAGAAAAGCTTTGAGAGGTTTCCAGAATTTCTAGCCGGCCTTCATGGAAAAAAGCTTCTTTGTATAAAATCACACTACAAAGTTGTTCTGATTCTTTAAATGCCAAAAATCTCAACACCAAAAAGTACTGACATATGCAAATAAACAGGGAACTATGATATGGTTCAAGGAAAAAGTTAAATTTGTAGAAATAGACCCAAAGGAGACATGAAATGACAAAAAATTAAAAATTTCTGTTATAAGGAGTGCTTAGTGAATAAAAAGAGAACACACGTAGGCAAATAAAATCAAGAAAGTAGTTCATGAACAAAGTGAAATTTTCAAAAAACAGAAATTAAAGAACAAATAGAAATTCTGGACTGATGAATATAATAGTTGAATTCACCAAATGTCTCAACAGCAAACTAGACTAGGCAAAAGAATCAGTGAGCTCAAAAAAGGCAGCGGAACAAAAATTAAAAAGAAAGCTTAAGGGATTTATGGACATCATCAGAAAGGATAACATATACATTATGTCAGGTATGGAGAAAAACAGAGAAAGAAACAGAAAATCTATTTCAAAAAATAATAGTCATTTCCCAAATCCAATGAATGACAAGGACATGTAAATTCTAGAGACTCAAAGAACTCCAAATAGGATAAATCTAAAGAGATCAAAACTGAAACACATTGCAGTCAAATTGTCAAAAGTCACAGACAGAGTTCTGGAAGCAGAAAGAGAAACATAATCCATCATATAAAAAGTTCCTACAGGGCCGGGGATTGGGGATAGCCCAATGGTAGGCTGATTACCTCGTATGTATGAGGTCCTGAGTTTAATCACCAACACCACAAAAACAAATAAACAAAAACAAAAATCAGAAATTCCTATTAGATTGTTAACATGTTTTGCAGCAGTAACTTTACAGGCTACAAGAAAGTAATATTAGGTATTTGAAGTGGGGTTATTATATATTTGAACAGAAAAAATTCCAAGGAAGAACTTTAGATTAAATGTATCAATGAAACAAAAGCCCAGACCCAAACAGCTTTACAGGAGAATTCTATCAGACATGTAAAAAGAATCAACACCAGTCCTTTTCAAAATCTTTAAAAGAATTGTAAAAGAGGGAACATTCCAAACTCATTTTATTAAAATCAGATAAAGACACAAAAAGAAAATTACAGGCTAATATCCCTAATGAATATTGACGTACAAATCCTAAATGAACATTAGTAAGCTGAATTGAGCAGCACATTTAAAGGCTCACACATCGTGACCAAGTAGAATTCATGCCTGGAATGCAAGGATGGTCATGCATACAAAAATCAACCGATATAATACCACATTAAGACAATGAAGGGCAAAACCACATGACTTTTCAACTGTTGTAGATGAAAGCATTTGACAAAGTTGAATACTGTCTCACAATAACAGTATTCAACAAAGTAGGAATGGACAAAAACTAATGCAATGTAATAAAAGCCATCTATGAACATAGCACACCTAATAACATACTCAACAGGAAAAGGCTGTAATTCTTTTTTCTAAGAACAGGGAACAAGGCGAGGATATCCGCTTTCACCATTACTATTCAGCATTATATTGAACTTTCTAGCCAGAGAAATTAGAGAAGAAGGCAAAATAATTTGAAAAGAAGAAATAAAATGGTCTTGTTTACAAATTATATGATCTTATATTTTTTTAAAAAACCCTGAACATTACACTAAAAATAAGAAGAGACATTGTTAGAGCTAATGAATTACTTCAGCAATGTAGCAGCATACAAAATCAACACACACACAAAAATCAGTTGCATTTCTATACAAAGTGAACAATCAGAAAAGTAAATTATGAAAACGACTTCATCTGAAACAGAACCAGAAGATGTTCTTTTCTGTAGGATGTCTTTCAGCAAGTTGTATAGAGGAGCAAGACCCTGGGAAGATGGTGACAATATCAAGGTACATAAGCCATTTCCATGGCTTCTCTTGTGTACTTACACTATCAGAGTTTCAGACTATAAATGATTTCATAGAGTTAGGAGTTGTCTAAAAATTCACAGAATCTACAAGTCTATCCTTTTCTCTTCAGCTTGATTTTAATGATTTAGCCAAAAGTTTCATTGTCCAAATATTACTGTGTGTATTGACAATTTCAACATGTATCGAAATCTTTTTCTAACATAGCATGAGGAGAAGAAAGAGAGAAATCTAAAATTGGCTTTTTGTAGGCATTTTCGTAGTTAGGTTTCTAAATATGTTAAGTTTCAGATACATTCCTGGGAAAGTGGAATTTGAAACTGAACCTTGGGGAAGACAGGGAGAAACAGAGGACGAGACCTGCACTTTGTATTATAAATAAGACTCAAGTTTCCTTTGTGTGTCCTGCCCAATTTTGGTCCCTTCTCCACCTTAAACCTGGAGGTAACTATTGATATTAAATTTTCTATATCCTTCCATTTTCTCTTCACCCTTTCTCCAAATAGTCATATATACATATATTCTGTTTGAAGGTATGAAATTTACATAATGTTTCACCACAGCATTCTACCACCTGCTATCACTATAGAAACATTAGGTCTTCAACAGAGCTTGGCAGATACACGCATTCCATAGAATGGATACATTATAATTTTTAAAAAGTGACTTCCCTTTTGAAAGATGTGACCTAAAAATTGTCTTTTCTCCCATCAAAATCATGCGAATAAGTCTCCTACGGACATGCACAAGTATTTTTCTTGGGCTAATACAAAGAAGAGGAATTCGTGGGTTGTTGGGTATGTATATTTAAATTTTCATGAAAGCTAACAATGTCGTCTAAGGGATTCTGTTAACAACCCCATCATCGTTCCTGTCTTTATGTGTCAGAATTGGAGTTTAGGTTTTGCAGTCAGACTAGGACTACAAGTGGCAGACCCAGGAAAAGACACTTAAACTCCCTAAACTTCTGCTTCTTCATCTGCAATACGAGGAAAACAGTAATGTCTGTGTCATAGAGTCCTTGCAGGGAATGAATGAGCCTTAGCACAGTTCCTGGCACATAGTAGGCACTGATGAAGGGTGACTGCTCTCCTCCTCATCTTTCTCCTCCTCATAAGCTCTAAGATCACCTCTATGTGGGGCCGTTGTATTATAATTTTTGCGGGATCGAGATAACTTTGCTATTATTACTGTAGGATGCATGTGCTTTTGAGAGGCTGTTTATTTTCTGTTTCTGTAACAGTATCCTCTGAAAGAAACCCATGATAACATGGATTCCTATCTTGCAAAACCATTCATACTTTTAATTTATGATGATACCAAATATGGACATGAATCATGGTCGGGTTTTTCCTGAAAGAACTACGATCTACACACTTAAGGGTACCTAGCATTTTTCAGAAATTCTGTATATGAGAGACTAAGAGAATATTTTCAGAATGGCAATTTTTAGATGAAGTGGCTTATATCCATTAATAAGAAAATGAATGATTCCATTTGAAAATTTTTTTTTCAGTACTGAGGATTGGGCTAAGAGCTTTACACTGAGCTACATCATCAGTCATTTTAAAATTTAAGACAGAGGCTCCCTAAATTCCCAAGTCATTCAGGTTAGGCTTGAACTTGTGATTTTCCTGACCAAGACTTCCACAGTTTTAGGTTTACAGATGTACCACTACACCCAGAATTAAAATAAATTTTCAGAGTAACTCATGCAATCACAGAATAGGGAGGGCTTACAGGTCAATGAGTCCCAAGATTGACTCCCAGAATTGCCTCTCATTAACTGCAAGGACTCTTAATACTTCTGAGCCTCGATGCTCATATTTATATATTTGTACTTACACATAAGATTGTTGAAAAGATTCAACAACACAGTTGTGTAAGTGCTAGGCTTAAAAGGCATTCTTAAGATATGTTCATTCCTGTCTACCCTTTTAGTGTCATTTACATGGTCTTCTAAATTCGTGGTCTGTTTATTACCAACTATGTGCCAGGAAGCACTTTTATAGGTAGTGTAACAGAGACACATAAAAGAGCCCCACTTTCAAAAACTTTTTAGTCTAGTGAGGAAGATAGGCTTACTTTATTTTCTGTTTTTATAACAGAATACCTGAGACATGGTAAGTCATAAAGAAAGAAGTTTTTCTGGCTCATAGTTCTGGAGCCTGGAAGTCTGTGACTGAGTGGCATCTGGTGAGGCCCTGTGCTGTATGAGAACATGGTAGAAAAGCAGAACAAGGGAATGTGAGA
Source organism: Cuniculus paca (assembly GCA_004365215.1). Lineage (NCBI taxonomy): Eukaryota > Metazoa > Chordata > Mammalia > Rodentia > Cuniculidae > Cuniculus > Cuniculus paca. The sequence continues at coordinate 1,553 of RJWT010039959.1, read as the reverse complement.
GTGACAAATCATGGGGGGCAGACTTGCTTTATAGCAACTTGTTCTTGCAACAACTAATGCAGTTTCAGAGCACCCAAGAGAGTGTTTCTGGTAAAATAGCCTAATCACATTTGCAAGGCTCCATCCCCAACACTGCCACACAGCAATCAAATTCAACATGAGTTTTGTTGTGGACAAACTTAGCCATGGCTAAGCGAACTTGGAAGAATGAGATGTACAATAATAACATGATGTCCAAGACCTAATCCCCCAACATGGGAAGTCAGAGAAACCTTTACAGAAGTGTCACTGGGGTAGAGTCTTGATGGATAAGAATGAGTTCTTCAGGCGAGGAAGAATAGCAGGCAAAAGAGCCGTGACGGGAAGAGCATGCTGTGTTCTAACACTGGTGAGTATTTTTCTCTCCCTCTAGAAGGCCTTACCTGGTATTCTCACAGTCTCCCTTGCCTGGCACCTTGATTCAAATCTATGGGCACTGGACTCACTTAAAAAAGTCATTTATTAATGCTGATTGTAGACTGGAAATTGGAGCACCACAAATAAGCCCAGGCCTATACATCTACCTGAAAACTGCTTAACTCACACTTTTTTTCTCTGTTACTTTTTCAGGGGAGAACTAAGCATATTATAATGGCGTCTGACTAGAAATAGGTCTCACATGTCTCCATAGGTCATGAGAGATCTTTCTCTCTGGAATCAGATCATTACATCATTTCTAAAAAGCTGCACTCAAGTGTTGCACTCAGCCAGCAATATAAGTACCTCACTATATAGAGTGTCAGGTGAAATGCATAAGATTTTTCTAGATAAGGATTATGAGAGCTGGCCAATTAAAAGACTGTCATAGGCCATAATCGACTATCCTGAACATCAGGGAAGTGCCATAGTCCCTGATAACAGCTAGAAAGAGTAATGTCTATGGCTTTATGGTTTGCTAATAACAGTAAATAAACTATGATTCTTCTAGCAAATATAAGAGTAAGTCACCTTGTGGGCAGAAAAGGCCATTCCTCCATGGTCATTTAATAAAGAAAATTCCAGAGTATGAGGCAGTTTGTTGTTAAAAGTGGCCATTCCCAGATACAGTTCTTATATATCCCTTGTATTCTTTTATAAACTGTAGGCATTCGCCAGCTGCTGCTGCCAAAACCGGAGTGTTTATACCCAGGCAGAGGGACAAAACATGGTAGAAAATGAGCAGACTGAAATCAATACCAGAAGAAAAAAATGCACAATCAACTTTTACTGTATATTTTAAAAGAAACTCCAGTTCAGTTGTAGCTGAGAATGACTCATCTGTCTGTAGAGGAATGAGACAGGAGGAATGAACAAAAACAAGATTGTGTTTTACATAATTCTCATTTTCATGCAAAGAGCCATTGAAGCGGGACACAAAATTAGCCAGCAATATAAGTACCTCACTATTTAGAGTGTCAGACAAAATGCATAAGATTGTTCTAGATAAGGATTATGACAGCTGGACAATTAAAAGACTGTCACAGGCCATAATCGACTATCCTGAACATCAGGGAAGTATCATAGTCCCTCATAAA
>RJWT010039958.1:0-12575 GCA_004365215.1 Cuniculus paca | reverse complement strand
TTTGTTGGTATATACTAGGTTCTAGTCATTTGCTTGAAATAAACTCATATGTTGAGAACTTGGCTGGAGTCCTGTTTTGTTCTCACTAATGAGTGAAAATCCAATCCCGGTTGGGTCTTTCTGTTTACCTTCAACAAAACATGCAGCATATAGAGAAAAGGCAAAGTTTCGTATAGGAAATACTGCATGAGATTCAGTGTATCAGGGTGCAATTGGAACCTCTAAATAGAAGTACAACCTTAGTTAATCTCTTCACCTCTTCTCTGATCCCCAGGTTCCCCCTGTGTCAAACAAGGATGATGGACCAGATAGTTTCAGATACTTATTCTCAGTCTAGCTGTCCAAGTTTCCAAGCATGTTTGTTGCCAGTATGGCAAAGAACATTAATTTATTATAAATCAAAACTACCCAGGCAGAACAGCAAAATTCTTTCATATACTGTTTCTTTATAATACAGATTTCATTATCATGCGGGTCAAGTTTTCTACAAGGTATACAAAACCAGAACTATCTCTGACATTCCAATAAAACCAAGTTCTAACAACATATTTTAGTCTGCTATCTCACCATTTAATATTCTTTTTTCACATGAAGATTTCCCATATGGGTTTCTCATGATCTTAAAGAAAAGAATATCAGATTATCTAATTTAGACAAAAAGGAAGAGAGAAAGAAATTCTTAATACCATTTTTTTCTTTTCAAGCAGTTAAATAATTTCATATATTCTAGATTTTACATAAAATTTATATGCTAGAGTCTCAATTTTTTGGAACAAGTCATTTTATAGAAATTTATAATATGCTTATTGAACTCTTCAAAAATATGTTGCCCTATAGAAGTCCTTAGTATACATGCCATTTTATTTGGGGAAAGTTTCAAAAATCTCAAAATTTTCTATCAGTGTAATCAGATATAAATTTAGCTGAGGGTAATTAGAAAAAGAAGATAACTCTAAGGTTAGAGTAGAAAAAAAGAAAAGGGGTAGAAGGCTCCATCCCTTCCATCCCCTGTTACCTCAATGGCCCTTGAGAACAATAAAGAAAACTGAAAACAATACTTAAGAACTGTAGAATTTTACTCTCACTTCTCTAAGTTAGATTTATGTCTGGAATCATGGAGGAGCAAAGAAAGCAAAGCCCTAAATGCAAAAAGATGTTAACATCTGAATAGAAACTAGACACAGAAAAACATCCCTCCATGTATCTGTAACAAACTAAGGCACGTCTGTATGCTTACAGTTCAAAATGGAGGCTAGTACCCAAAACATTTTTAGAGAGTGGAGTCAAGAAATGGAAATCAAGGTAGAGTTTCTATACTTCATGTGTTATTGTGCTCTAAATCTCATTGAAAAATTGTTTCTAGGTTTCCATAAATTCAATTTTATTTTAATAAATAAGAAAAAAAAAGGTGGATATTCTCTCAACTCTAGTGGTACTAATTTTGTTTTATCTAAGATTTCAAATTCAAAATTGATAATGAAATTTGTATTTTAAAAATTACAATTTGTTTGCCATTTGACTTCTCTGTTTTGTTTGCTAAGGAAGGTTTTTGGATAGAGGGGCTCTCATTTGATTATTGATAATTCTCAAACAAGGGAACCTAAAATCCAAAATGCTAAATTACTTGTCTACAACATGTCACAAACACAAGGAATGGCAGAGACAAGATCAGGTTTTTAGTTTCCCAAATCTTGAAGAAATGTTTGTATTTCCCCACTTGTCATTTTAAAAAGAAAAAGAAAACTTCTCCTCAAATTCAGAATAACCAAAACAGTTTTTCTCCTACTTTTACTCTATAACCTCTTCACAATATCTATCTACTAGCTTAGTTATGTTCAAATTCCTTTGATTTGAAGTGCTAATTGAAATCAAAACTGGCTACTAAGTCTTGTGAGCTCTTGAACAAATCATTAAAGCTAAGTTTTTGTTTCTTAACCTTTCAAATGACAATCAGAATTAGTGAAGGTTGAATTAAATAACCTACAGAAATACAGTACAAATTTTCACTAACAATTTATAATGTGTGCTTATTATTATTCTTTGTCAGGAAACGTCAGTGACTTTCTATCGTTTATGGAATAGTATTTGCATTTTTTATGCAAGGCATTGAGAGTCCTATAAGACATCCACTTTCGGTCGTTGTTGCTAACATTTATGATATGCCAGAGATACACTGGACATTGACTATGTCGAACCTGTGATAAAGGCTTAATTATTATCCCAATTTTATAGCTATTTGTTAATACTTGGAAAGCTGAAGAAACTTGCCCAAACCCACACAGAAAGGAGGGTGGAGCAGTAAGTCAATTCCTGTCTGACTGATTCCACAATAAATTTCACTATCGTAACGTACTTCTTCCAAACACAATTTTTTTTATCAGTCATCACCCATCCTTGGTCAGTTGCCATGCTCAAATACCTTGACAAGTTCCATGACTAACACTTTACCTCATTCTGAAGAATCTTGGTGTCGAAACTCACATAGAGGCTGAGTGGGTGGTGATCACAAGTGCAGACTTTGGAAACAGAAGACCACCAGTTCTGTCCCAAGCCAGCAGCACAGCTCCTACAGAGTTATTGGGTCTCTGTTTTCTCATCCTCAAAAGAGAATAATACTGAACCCTACTCAGAGTGTTGCTGTGAGAAATAAGTAAATAAACATATGTGCAGCTTTTAGCATGCTGACTGTCCCTATGCATGGAAAATACCATGCCAAGCTTGGAAACTTTGTTATCATTGTGGTTCCACCCCACTGTCACACCCTGGCAGTTCTGCATGAACTTCTCTTCACGAACTTCATGCCACCTGAGTATCTATGCCTCTGCCTCCTTCACCTAGTTAGTTGAACTAGTCTGTTCAGATCTCATGCCAAATGTGCTTCATTAATGAATCTATTTTTATGTGCCTATCATGCCTCGCTTTCCTTTGCTTTCTCTTGATTCAAGCTTTCTCATCACTCTCACAGTCCACTCTAGTATCTCCTTTGAGCACTTACCATAACTGCAGTTAAATAATGAGTTGGATTTAATAAGCGTCAAAAAGTCTCTACTTTTCAAAGGCTATAGCCTTTGCTACATTTTATACAGCGAATAGAAAGTGCTTAAGAGCAATTCATTGAATTAATGAATAATGAATGAATGAATTTAATGCTTCTTTGTTTTTACTTTTTAATTTATATAGTTTCATGGTTTGAAAATCAGTTTTCTTTGTCATTTTTCCTATGAATTGTTCTGTTTGTATCATGAATTTCCAGACTTCCTGGCCAACAGTAATTGACTAAAAATATTTATAAGAATTTCTTATAGTTATATCTGTGCCAATGACAACTAAATTACCAGTTTCTCCCTCCTTAAATATTAGATTTCTGAAATACAAGTAGATTAACTCCACTAAGAAAACAAGAAATCGCATCTTTTCATGTTTTGCATACCACTTTTAAACTGCATTTTGAATGTGTTCCTTGAAATTTGCATAATCACTCATGAATTTCCTTTCATTTGAATAGCACAGTAATGACAACTTAAGATATATTGTTTGTTGTTTATTCAAAATGGATTTCAATTATCAAAGTGGATTTTATGTATGCACCTGTTTTCATATTTGCTATGGACTCAATTAGTAATATGATCATGTATGCTGGTGCTGTTTTGGCACAGGGACTTGAAATATACCCTGGTATATTGAATATACTCTGCAATATTCAGAAGCAGTGTTATTTTATCCTACTAAATTATCAAGGATGGATTTCTAAAACTTGGAATCTTAAGCATATGTCACACTAGATTTATCAATATTTATGCTGTATATAGCTTAATACATCAAGACTTCAAAACATTGTGAAAATAAGATTGGTTGAGTGCCATTTCTAGCCAACAGTGAACTCTAAACCCTGGAGAAATATCCCTATTTCTTTGAGCTGAAAACACAGAGAATTTGTGCCTTAATTTTGCCCCAGCATATAAAAAAAGTTTTCAAACAGTATTTTATAGTCAATATACTTGATTCTATTTATGATCTAATTCCTCCACCTTAGTGATGCCCATGCACAAGTAATTTCTATATTTTGCATATATTACAAGATTATGAACTTAGAAAATCCTTTCTATTACTACTCCTTACAAGATAGGTAAATGCTTTATAAAACCTTGCAAATCCTTCTAGTCTGTAAAGTAGATTTCATAGTAGGATCAGGCCTCATATAATTTCTGTGAAGATCTGGAGACATAATGCATTAAAGAATTTAGCACACATTGCAGCATCTAGCAAATGCTCAATAAATATTAATCATCATCATTTTTATTGCTATTTTAATTATATTATGCATGTGTCATTCAGATGACCACTTGCTATACATTATTTCCACATGTATTAGTTTATTCCTTTTTATACAGCGTGAGTATTTGCTGAGCATGGTGTCACACACCTGTAATCTCAGCACTCAGGAGGCTGAGGCAGGAGGATCACTGTGAGTTTGATACCAGTCTGCGCTCCATAGTGAGTTCAAGGCCAACCTGAACTGCATAGTGAGACTTTGTCTCAAAAAAAAAATAAAGTAAAACGAGTATTGACAATGAACTAATTTTTTTTCCTACCCTTTGTATTATCACCTTATGGACAGTACATGATCTACTGATTGAAATCTGATGTGCTGATTTGTCTTATGTATATTATAACAGAAGCACTTGCCTTCCAGAAATGACAATTGAGTACTCTTTCTGTGCAACACTGTGTTAGAAACTAGAGAAACAAATATGAATAATGTGATAGGACTGATAGCTTTTTGATTAAAATTTATCAAAAAAATCTTGTGTTTTTAAACCAACAACTATGGCCAAATTCTAGAGATAAAGAAAAATAAAATTAGCTTTGTTTAATATTATACTTAAAGCATTAATGCCAAAAGAGATACCCTCAAGTTAATTGTGTAATCTAACATAGTCACAGTTTTATAACTACAGAAGTAATTAAGAAAATAAAACATCAATAAGGTGTGTCTATTCTATACGTGTTTCCTTTAAGAATAATATCTACTGCGTTTTTTTTTTATTTTAAAGCTACATTTTAAAAATTGCTGAGCCCAAGTTTTAAGATAGAAATAATCATTATTTTTGTTTGTTTATGCTGTATTCAGTAGTTGACTTAGATGATTTGCCACAATCAAGTTTATGGTGCTGCAGATGTCCTAAAATTTGGCACATTCCATATTTTTCTATCTTTTTAGTGGACATTTATGGGTGGAGAAGAATAATTTATCAATTTTATAATCAAAAAAGTAGCCTCATTGGTCCTTCCTTTCCTCAACAGATTCCCAAACAGACCCCTTTAATTTAAAAAAAACAAACTGCACTGAAAGTAAAAAGCTGCAGGGTGCACATCTAGCATGTAACAATAGTAGGGATGAGTAAGGTGGTCTGTGGCCAAATGGTGAGGGAACTTGAATACTACACGAGGGAGAAGGAAAATTATATAGACTTAAGCAGGATAACATTGTAACCAAATCTGCATTCAAAAATCACTTTGGGGCATTAGAAAATGGACTAGGGCCGGTAGAGACCAGAAGTGTGAAGAACGATTTGAAAATCAAAACAGGAGCCTAAACAGTTGGAGCTAGGGATAGAGAAGTTCTAATGAGATAGGGAAGTAAAGAACTAGGGGACCTATCAGTAGTTATCTTTGCCTGATGAGGAAAAGTGAGGAGAAAATCCTTTTAGAATCATTTATATTTCTGTCATAACGAATGCTTCCATATATTTATGCTTTTTCAATTAATAAAGTCTAAGCATTAGAAAGCATCCCACACAGACACACAGAGAAAACCTTATTAGACATTAGGCAACCTCACCAAACAAGGAGAGAAATTAAAATTTTGGAAAATTAGCACACTACCGAGTAAAAACTACACCAGGATTGAGAGGTGTTGGGAGTGGAGACAGGAAAAAGTAATGCACACATGTATGCACATGAGACATCATCATATTGATTTATTTATATTTTCTATACAATAATGATTATTATTATTATAAATACTTCCACATGCAATGAAGTTGTAAAAAGTGTACAGAATTGATTGATTAATTCATTGGTCTATGGCAAACTTTTCTCTTACTGGTTTGGTGCGAACATATGTCTGATCTAAAGCATTGAAGAAAAAGACCTGGAAAAACAAATTGTTTCTTTGAAAGTGTGAAAAAGTTGAAGAGAGAATAAAGAGAATCCTGACATTTATGCTGCTTTTTCAAAAGAGCCAAATCCCAGAAAAGTATAATAACAAGGATACTTTGCTTCATATTTAGAAAAGAGTGTTGGCACATTAAATTATTCAACCTATGGTGAGATAATTGGTCATAAAATAACTTTTCACTTTAGTGAAATAGGACCTGAATACTTCATTTTAATTGATCACTTTTAATTTATCCCACAAATCATGCCATAAAATTATTACATAATATCTATGAAGACTACACTTGCAGAGGACACATTTAAGCTCATCAGGGGAGGAACCTATCTTCTCACTTCCTTCTTTTGCAAAATGTCACATTGACATGCACAGTGAATTTCACTGGCTTGGATTCACCATGTGTCAGGACCTCAAGTGTGATAGACAGTACAATGTACACTACAGACATGAGGCTGAAAGTTCAGCCTGACCTAAACACAGTGAATAAAAAATAGAGTAAGAAAAATGTGAAGTCAGAGAGTCATACAAGATAACATTTCCTAACAGTATTGAGAATCTTCAGGTATATACAATATAATGAAAATTGTATTAAACTGCTTTGAGAAAGGGTTCAAAAAGTTCTGTCCAGGTTATACTAGTGACTTAAAATATGACCTTTATAAACCTTGAAATTCAGTTTGCTCATCTACCTGAAGAGTAGAAACATTCTTGGAATCATTGTGTAATAAAGTGCCTTTGGGTGGCTATTAGAGGTCAAGTGTTTTGAAATTATATAAGAGATACAAAATCTAAAAAGAAAACATACTTTTTCTGCTAGTCTAGCTTAGTAATCAAACTATTCATCTCACAGCTAAGTATCTAGATTGTCTTTCTAAAGCTATCTAAAGTTCATTATATAAAGACACTTTCTCATTTTCCAGATAAAATTCATTTTTATCAACTATCACACAGTATGAATTTCTATATTCCCTGCAATCTTAACACCAAAGTGATGTTAGTTCCAACTAGTGATAGAGTGGGGAAGCAAAATGATTAGTGGTAGATGAGAAAAGGGTTTTGCTGTGGAATTTATTATCTTAAATGCCAGTGGTTTAGTTCCCAGATAGCTTGAATATGATGTGATTTATCATCTTTGGTACTACGAGGAGTACAGAAATTTCACTAAATGCAGGGAGATAAGGTAGAAAACAGTAAGCAAAATCATTCTTGAGGCCTAGCCTCTTCCAAAAGTCTTGGGGAACTGCAGATGCTAGGGAAATAAATCCAGTGGACAGATAACCTGCCATAAGAAATAATGGGTGTTCGGAGTTGTTTTTGTTTTTATTTTTGATATTGTATTGTTTCAAATCAAGAGAGGGCAGGGCTGATCCTCATTCATAGTTTCAAGTGATCTAAGTTCAAGTAATAAATTCTTAATGTGTGGAAAAAAGGAACAAAAACATTTCAACTATAGATATGCAGGCATTGTAATTGCTGTCATGAACATTTAACTCGGTAAAATAGATTTAGAGGATAGAAGACTAAAATATAAGTTCTATTTTTTTACACGATAGACCTGGTGTAACTGACCTAGTGCTGATCTGGTAACTTTACTGCCTCAGTAGCCAAGAACATTTATCCTTGCTAAATCACCCTCCTGTATGTCTGCCAGTCTTAGATAACTTCCCTTCAGCTCCTGCCAAACCATTCATATTGAGTCAGCTAGAGGGAAAGGGGAGGGGAAAGGGATAAGCATGTTTTTTTTAAATGGAACAACACAATTTACCCTAACCTTAATTTGTCACCCATTATCCAGGGCACTGACGCATCTACATGTAAGGGGAGCGGAAATGGTTTTTGTGTTCAGCCATGGGCTTCACTAAAGTTTGTTAAGGAGAAGACAGAAGAATGGATAGTCACAGTCAGATTTGGCCATACTCCCCCATTTACCTCTGCCCTACAAGTACAAATCTCTTTTTCCCGTATATCAAACCACAGCACAAGGGGCCATACGAAGACCAGAAGGATACAACTACGTGTCGTCCAGAAACAAACTTCGAATTTAACATAGGTTTGTAATTGTCCCCCTTGTAGAGGGAGTGACTATCCCAAGGGAGACAAACCCAAAGTTGATGTGCAGGTCTCTTGATGTGTTTGATCATATTCAGGATATTAAAACACAAGGAAATATTCTTTTTTCTCCCCTAAACTATTATGCAACGTTGGAATAAAAATGGGCACAGATGTATTGAAAACCTTCTTATAGAAGGAAGCTTGAAAAATTAAACAGTCATTTACCTAAATCCCACTGGACAAGAGTGGTGCAAAGTCTTAGTTTTGTTATTGAATTAAGTTCTTTGATTAATCCATATCATAACTTACTCTAATGCCCTCTGGAAATTGTCACTGTGATTCTTGGTTTTGTCCTTTAGTAGATTTTTCTTTTCGTTGCTCTTTATAGTCAAACATGGGAAATTACACTCTTTTTAGATGCTGGAGAGTGCCTGTAATCCACATCATGATGTACTATATCTTGATGAGCTACATCACCTACAAGTGAAGGGCCAGAGTTTTGCTTTAAGGTTAGAGAAATTGCAAGGTTTTATATGGTGCTGATGTTTCTTTGAAAATGCAATTGCTTAAAATATTAGTTGGTTTCTAGTCAATTCCTTCTTCAAATTGTCATAAGTAAAACCCTTCTCATAAGAATTTTTTAAAAATTAGATACATTGGTCTTTAAATTAGTGGTCTATTTTATTCTACCTTTAATGGATTAAAAGGTCAACTTCTAATTTTTGTCCCTGTGCTTGCTTTCATTGTCTGACTTCAAACTCTTCTCAGGAGTTGTATGCAGAATATGTGCGGCCACATTTATCCATTCTAACCAGCCTAGTATCCTATCACTAGCAGGACTTAAAAATCATCATGAAGAAAGTAACACAAAACAGTAGTCTAAGGTTTTCCAATCAATTCTGTTACAATTCTATAAACCATGATTTCAGATCTGCCTTCTGAGATACATCAGACAATAGTACAGTGAAATATATGTCTGGGAAATAAAGGTTTGTATTGAGGTAGCTTGCAATAACATTTTCCTTGTTGACTTTCCAAAAGCTTTGCTCTTATATATATATAATCTGTATTATATGAATGTGTAAATGATATTAATAAGAGAAATTAAATAAGACATTTGTTCTTTTTCAATAGCTGCAAAGATATAAACCATCCCCCAAAAGTACAAGAATTTAAATAATAAAAATGAAATGTGTTAAATAGAAAATAATAAACATAATAGAGATGGCCAACAAAGTCAAAAAATTGTTTTATTTTCTATTTTTTTGAGACAGGGTCTTGTTATGTAGGTCAATGTGGCTTTGAAATTGCTATGTAGCCCAGACTGGTCTTAAACTCATGGCAATTCTCCCACCTCAGCCTCCTGAGTTCTGGGATTACAAGAATTTACAACCATGCCTGGAACACTTATAAATAATTCATAAAATTGATATACCTCTAGCAAAATTATTTAAAGAAAACATAAAAGAGAGATGATCACATATCAGGGCATAACATTTAGATATAACAGTTGATGTACATGTTAAGAAGTAATAAGAATATGTTACACAAAATGCCACACAAGTAATTTTCACACTCAAATATGATTGAGTTCTTAAAAAAATTAACATCACTGATACTTACCCAAGAAATAGAATTATGGACCAATAAAATGAAAGAAATTGAATTAGTCTAACTATTTATACAAGGAAAAGTCAAGTCACAGGTGGATTCCCCAGAGAGTTTTGTCAAACGATTGTTTAAGAAAAAAAAAATCAAATCTGTATAATTTGTCCTAGGAAAAAGTTAAAGAAGAAATATTTCTGGACTTACAAAATCAAGCTAACATTGCTTTGGTACCAAACATACCAAGAGACTTTGTAAACAAAAATGAAATGGCAATTTTACTCATGAACATAGATGAAAATCATTCTAAACATATTAGCAAGCTTAGAGAAGCATAATATATGACCAAGTTGGGCATATCCCAAGGTTAATAATTAGTTGAATATCGGACAATTAACAAATGAATTTTCCATGATCTGTATATGCAAAAATAAAACACTTCAGTTCTGGTGGAAAGAATACAATTTATAGTTTTGCTTCACAATAAGTATTTTAGCCTTTCATCCAATTCTAAGACCTGAGCTCTCCCCAGTGATAGGCTGGGAGTTGGAGGTTTCCTGATTGCCACACTAGTGGGGAAGGGACTCTAGTGAATGAGGATCATAAATATTTTGACAAGCTCTCTGAAGGTGGTTTCATGTTTGCATTGAGTTGCAGAACCCTCCTCACTGGTTCTGGATTCCTCACAAGGGAGCTGCTCTGTGTATTGGTGTTAAGCCAGTGTCTCCGTGAGGTGAGAGCAGGTCTGGGATTTCCTATTTTATCATCTTGTTGACATTCTGCTCCGAAACTATGTCTCCAGAAGAATTCTCATCAAAAAATTTGCAAATGGTGTTGACTCCTTAGATATCTTAATTAAATATGTCCATTTGTCCGGTGCAGAAAACAAATGGATCTTAAAGAATGACAAAAGATTATCATAAATGTAATTAAAAGGGGCCTCCAATGAAGAATTATGTCTTGGTTACTTTCTCTCCTTGCTGAGACAGACACCTGACACCCAAAATAAGGGAAGAAAAGGTTTATTTAGCTCACAGTTCTTGGTGGTTTCAGTCCATAATCAGCCGGCTCCAAAGCAAGGTGGCATGGCACAGGGGCAACACTTCAAGGCAGCAGTCAGAGCAAAAGAGCAAAAATGCAAGCCTCCTCCCTACCCTTAAATTGTACACAGGTCACACACACCCCCCACCTTCGGGGTGGGTGTAACACTCACAAAATGTCTTTGCCCTCCTTTGCACAGGATGAAGATATTTACAAAGTAAGAACCCTGGCTCCCTGCCTAGTCTCTTAGTTAAACTTCTAAACTGTGCAAGTTGACACAATGTATTAACCATAACATCCACCCCTTGTCAACTTGGCAACCAGACATATTTCTTTAAATCTGCCTCCAGATACCAAGACATGCTAATTTTTATCATTTTACAACTTGAAAATTATAACACAACTTTAACAATTCTTTAGAACCAGCAGTAAATCTATCAACATTACATTAGAAACAACATTTTGTCCTGGCACATTCAAACACTCATGCACATCCCTCTATGCAAAAGGCATTTAGTCCACCAGCAAGAGTTGCCACCAAGTCCTAACAGTTTCAGCGTTGCTGAAAAGTCCAAGTCCTAAGTCTCTGAAATGTAAGGCAAACTCTTAGCTGCGCAAATGAACACAAAGTTAAACACTTCTAACATGCAAGGGCACAAGACAAACATTTTCATTCCAAAAGTTACGAACAGGAGGGTACCAAGGATTGGGAAAACAGCAAGTCCAAAATCCAGCAGGGCAAATGTTAAATCCTATAGTTGATTGTCCAGCCTCTGAAGCAATCTGTGGCAAATTGTGAGCTCCAAAGGGCTTGTGTGGTTCCACCCGTATGGTACTTCTCGTGGTCACCGATCCCATGGCATCTCTCTCGTGCTGGCTCTGCTCCCCCATTGTAGGTTTCCTTAGATGATCCATGTTCCTGGCTTTTCCAGACTTTTGGGGTCTCCACTAGGGCTTCCACTGCACCTTTGGCTTCCCATTCATAGCTTCACACACTGCCCTCTCAGGGACACACTGCCTGACCCTCCAGGCCCTCTGAAATCGGGGAGGAAGCTGCCTTAACCTCAGAACTCGTGCATTCTGCATGCACCTAAAACCAGCACCACGGGGATGATAATGAGGTCTGCTGCCAGCTGGAGCAGTAGCCAGGCTTTCCTTTTTCTTGGCTGTAGGGGTCAAGCACCTGGATCGCTGGGTGCTCTGAACCTGATTGTGAGGAACAGATTCTCTATGTCGCCGCCATTCTGGAACCTCTTGGGGCCTCTGCTGCCACTCTGGAACATGGTGCACTGAGGCTTTCTCCTTAAGGCAAAGTCTTTCACCTTTGCAGTTTGTAAGGTTCGAGACTTGCTGCTTTTTCACTGCCTTCAGGCCATCTTTTCTATTTCTCTGTTCCTCAGCAACCAAGCTCTCAACTTTATCTTTACAATTCATAGCTTTATTGGAACTTCCTTTCTGGCCAAACTCACATTTCAAATCACCCTGCTGGGCTCTGTGCTCTTGATTTGTGAAGTAAATCTGGCTAAAAGCCCTGAACAATAGCATGCCATGGCCTCAACATTCGACTGCCTTGAAATTTCTTCTGCCAGATTAATCAGTACAGCATCCTTAATCTCAGTCTCGGGCAAAGTCTCTGGACACGAGCAAAATGCAGACAAACTTTCTGCCAAACCATAACATACATCAACTGGAGTCCAGC
>RJWT010039957.1:0-12600 GCA_004365215.1 Cuniculus paca | reverse complement strand
AAAGAACACATCATTATTTGCCTGGCTCCTTCAGACATTTATTCTGGCAACTCTTAAAAAGTAAGAAATCAATGACATATATGGCTATCAAAACTATGTAGAGAAAGGATCAAAGTACCTTAATAGAAAGTTTAACAAAACTTAATCAGTTCCTATTGTCTATTTTCTTTTTTTCTGAATCACTTACTCTGTTGGAATTCCTGAGGCTGTATCTCTTTATTTCTGAATCTTAATCATCTCTACTTTTCTTGTTTAGGAAGGTAGTAAAGGAAAATGACCATGGTACTTCAAAGAACTAACTTTGATCTACAACTTTACATCTTTGCAAACTTCAGCAAGTTATCTAAGCTTTCAGAGTCTTTTTTGCAGTCAGTAAATCACAATGATGACAGAGATCTCAGTAAACAACAGGTGACCAGGAGAAGAGAGTTATCTTAAAAAACAATTGTGACATTGAGATTTGGGTCCCCTGTGCTTCAAATGGCAACTGAGGAAACTCGTCATTTTATGTTGTCACAAAATCCAAAATTAATTAATAGTCTAGTTCTCAGAAGAAAAAAGCTGAAGAAAAGACAGGCAGGTTGTAACTGGAGAGAATAATTAATACATTTGGCCACAGAAAAATTATACACTTAGAAGTGCAACCTTCTAGGGCAAAAAAGAATTTCAGTAACACATACCACTTAACAAACTTGAAACACCTAAAGACTGAGCAGAGAGCAGCGTCAACCGGTGCTCAGCATCCTGGATATAAGCCATCGTAGTCATAGGGTAGACATTTGCTTGAAGAGGCAGTTTGCTCATTGTTATTCTAGGCTGAATCTATAAAACCCAACAATTCTCTTTTAAAAATGTGATATTTATATATCTACTCACAAATTAGTATTAGCATTGAGTTTCCTTCCAAAGAGAGAAGATAGCATTCTTTCTTGCTCAAGTAAAACATAAATAAACAAATAAATTCATCCATTCATTCAACTGTTCCTTAAAACCCTATGATGAAAAATCACATAAATCTTAGAAAACAATTTTTAAGTGTGGAAGGTAGAACTTGTCCAGATTTTTAAAATTTTTATTTAAATTTAGAATTAAATTTAAATTTTTATTTAAATTTAGAATTAAAAATTCCTAACAAGGGCTGGGGATTTAGCTCAGTGGTATAAGTGCCTGCCTGGCAAGCGTGAGGTCATGAGTTCAATTCCTGGTGCCACAAAAATAAAAAAAAAAAATAAATAAATAAATAAAATAAAAATTCCTAACAAAAGTCTTCTAGCTTTCCATATTTGCATAAAACAAATTATAAAGGTATTAAGTATTCATTTCTCATCTAAATCTAACATACTGCTTTTGTAATGAATGTTAAGCACAATAGCTCTCTATCCATTTTCAAGAAATACCTCTTATTATTCTTGACTCAGTTTTAATAAATACCTCAGATCTCCCCACCAAATCCTCCAACATTATTACATTATAATCAAATGCATATTTATATTTAAAAACCAATGTTTACTCTTCAAGTTAAGTTTCAGTAGGTAGTGCTACATTCCAATTTCTCATAACCTAGTATCTGAATCCACGAAACAGAACTATATCTATTGAGAGACTGTCAGTACCCCAAAGCCAGTCCAGGTGGCAGTGACTTGCTCTAACCTCAGGACCTTATCATCAGTGAGACTCAAGCAAAGGAGAGATCCAAAGTTAGCTTAACAGCTAATACATACTGAGCAACCGTTAGTGGAAGGCTGGTCTGAGGGGTACTTCCTGGGCCTGATCTTCAATATTCTCAACAACTCTGCAGTGCATCTTTCAACTTACTTGTTGCCCTCGGCTGAACAATGTCTCTTCTCCCCAAATTTACCTCTACCCACAACCAGTGAATATGATCTTATTTGAAAACAGTCTCTGCAGAAACAGATATGGCCACGAAGGGTCAGCCCTAACCCAATGCTTGCTGTGTTTATAAGGACAGGGGAGTTTGGCTATAGGGAGATATAGAGATATAAAGAGAACCATGTGGCTATATAGGAAGAAACTGGAGTGATCATCTGGGAAAGCAGGGAATGGCAACCAAGAAATGCCAGGTTGTCGGCAACCACCAAGGCTAGCAAGAAGCCAGGAAGGGTATTCCCTTAGAATGTCTGCAACAATTTTCCATTTCTCCTTTCCAATGCTAACCTTCCTACCTCAATTAATTACTATCATTAAACTTATAGAAAAGATGCTTAAAATGACCTCAACTGTGTTGTTCCCCTTCCCTTCCTTCAACCTGTTTAGGTATCTAATTTTATCCAAGCTTAAAATTTGGCTTATTATAAGAAATATTTAGATTATAGACCTAAAAATAATGTTTTACTTTTTATTCAAGTTTGGTCTTTGAAAACGCACATTTTTTATTTTTTCATTTTTACTGAGTTTTCTCATTCATGTACACACCCACACTACAAATAATTGCTTCTGTGAGATTTTAAGAAAACATTTTCTTTTGTATACAAGGAAAATGAATCACCATAAAGTCAGGATTTCATTTGAAAACCAAAGAGCTATAACAGAAGTAACATGTTAATCAGAGTATGTGTTGTAATTTCTGTATTTTAGAAAAGGTTTAAATTTAACTTTTGGAGGAAATCATAAAAGAGAGAAAATTATCACAACCCTTTCCACTTATCCCCAGTTGAAAATCAGACAAAGTAAAAAGCATATGCTATGAAATTATTTCTATTCGTAGCAAGAGACTTCCAAAATGCTAATGTTTCAAAAATATGCTTGTGTTCTGAATAGTAACATTCCAAAGGTATATTGCCACACACACTAAGAACACAGATTAAGTTAATAATCAAGACTTGTATCAAATTCTATTAAAGAGAATTGACAAACTTAAAAAACTATATAAATTTTCTTACTATTCAAAACTATTTTATTTTGATTAAATATATGCCTGATCACATTTCTAAATTCTATGTTTGCCATATGTATACATACATGTATGGTGTATTTATAAATGTACATATACGTGCATACATATTGATGAAGAAAGGGATAGGATTTTCCAAAAATTGAGTCCATTATTTGACAATACATTGAAACATATATAATGAATAAATGAAAAGCATAGAAAAATGCTTTAAAAGGAAAAAAAGATACTCATCAATCCCTGATTACTTTTCCTTTTTAGTAGATAAACTGATCTATCTATCCAACTATCTAAAGGGAAATGTTAGCATCAAGATATTTAACATGCATAGTGGTCACTCAATCTCCCTTTGAAAAATTCTTGCAAACAGATGTCCTAAAAAAATGGCCTTTCAAATATTTGTTGTTTAGATATCTGATTGAATATAAAACCTTTAATTTTCTGTTAAAATTCAGTTTTATTTTAGAAATAATTTTCAATCTTGGGCATACTTGTCAAAAGATCCAAAATCTACCTGAGCCATTATCTTATACAAAATTTACACACCAATACCACCAACAGTTATTTTAAAGAAAATTACCTGGTATCCATTTAGGTCGGTGTAAAATCTATTTTGACTGTTTATTTCAGAAGAAATTCTCATTGCAATCTCACGATTATATAAATTTCGAATGTCCACAATATTAGAAATTTCAACGGACTGTCCTTCTATTCCTAAATTTAAAGCATACACACATTAATAAAGAAAACAATTTTTGGTCCACCTTTCGTAAATATAACACAGCACTCCTTCCAATGTTACATACATTTCCCTGTTTTCAACTTCTATCACTAGAATTTCTCATACCAAATCATGTTACAATTTATCTGTTCTTAAGTATCAGGAAGTAGACAGCATTTATGCAGTGGCACATGCAATTCAACAAAATGATGAGGAAGCTGAGAAGCAATGTGCATGACCCAGAACATACCACTGACTCCCCACTGAGTTCTGAAGGAAAAAGAAGCCACTGAATGAGAAAGGATAAGCCCACTCCCGCCAGTCCTCCTCATCTGCACCAGCAGTATGCCCAACAGCACCAGTGCAGTCCATTTCTCCACCATTCGCTCCTTACCCACTAGAAATTAAGCAGCAGTGAAATTTATGATCTGCTTTTTCAAAAGACAGTGTATTACTGACCAAAATCTATTTTTAGGAACAGAAGCAGGAGAGCTAATGAAATGAGGTATGGTTAGAAACCGATATTAACATATTAGTATTTGTTGACTATAATCTAGAGAGTGCCCCAGGAGTTAAGTCAATTTTAATTGAATTTGGTATCTCTTAGGACCTTCAGTTATGGAGCACTCCATTCTACCTTTTGCTAAAAAAGCAGAGGACAGCTTTAAAAAGTCCCAGATGTATCAAACTTTGTTTCTTTGCTGGGTGGGGATAAGCCTAAGTGTTCACTGGTATTTATTATTTTATCCTCAACTGTACCATCAAGTCTTTAGTGAGGCCTTCGGTCAATTTCCAAGATGGAGAGAGGAGTTATGAAGAAATCTAACACGCCTAGTACAGCTAGAGTATATAGAAGAGATATCTATCACAGGGTCTTCTCAAGAGAGTAGTTAGGAAAGGGAGCTTAAGAAGTGAGACTGCCCTATGCTATTTCACAAAGCTGGCACTTTTTGAAGTTCCAAGGACCCTGAAAACTTACTTAGCTGTAATGTTACTTCTGTTACCTACATTTCCTTACTACTCCTCATACCCAATCACTGTGTCACTTTGCGCTGGTTAAACTCTTTAAACAAAGAACACTGTATAAAGAAAAAATAGGGAGGAGAAGAATGGAGTTAAAGCCCCCCTTAGAGGCTAACAATCCTCAGAGCTTTCAGAAAGTGGCAGCAAATAGTTAAAGAACGGAAGTGTGAGTTGGTGAGGACTTGGAAAAGAAAGTAAGTACTGCTAGTCCAGGTACTGCAGGTTTCTGTGAAAAGACACAGGAAATTGTAAAATATAAATAATTATACAGTGATGAATAATACTAAATGAGTTGAAGCCTCTATTAACAGAATCTTCAGATGCTCAAAGAATTTCTTTCTGATAAATACTACTCTTCCAATTCAACCACGACTGCAGCTACTTTCGGTTTTTAACTATGGTTATGAAACTACTATGAGTATGAAAGGCGACTTTTTTCTTTCTTTCCTTTTAATGGCCACAGTCTGAACTACCTGCCTCTCAGTTAAATGCACACATACATTTCCTTCTAAAAGTTATCAGAAGAACTTACAAAGATAGAAGATCCAAATATCCCCATCATATTAGGAAGTTGAAAAAACAAAACAAAACTAAACTAAGCTAAAACAAATTTTAAAAAAAATCACATAATACAACAGAATCTTCTTTGGTGTACAAAATACATCGCTCTAAATGGAAATTATGCTTTTATAATGCTTACAATAACCAGAATATTTTTCATAGCCAAAATGAAATGCACATGGAATTTTAGTAGACAAATGTTTACAATGAGTTATGGACATCTAAATTACAAAGAGTAAGGGACGGAGTTGTCAGTAGAGCATGTGTTCAATATGCACAAAGTCCTGATTTCAATCTCCAGTGCCAAAAATAATAATAAAAACAAAACAAAACCAAAGCAAAATACTGGGAATAATAGTACTTATGCAGCACCAAGAAGCATAGGCAATGACAAGGTAATTCTAATCTTCACTGGAAGCATTTACAGGGTTTTAGTACTATTCTATTTTATGTTTTTGTTTTTGTTTTTGTTTTCTCTCTCTAGATTAGGTTTTTTCTCAAGGGTCAAAAGACTACATGAGGGTTGGGGATTTAGCTCAGCGGCCTAAGCACCTTCCTTGCAAGTGCAAGGTCGTGAGTTCAATCCCTGGTGCCGCAAAAAAAAAAAAAAAAAAGACTACATGACATGAACTCTTAACAAGAGAACATCATTATTTCAATTCACGCATCTCTAGAAAACATTTGCAAACAGCATGCTTCAAGGAAAAATTAATCATTTCACATTACCTCTGGCAATAATAAATTATTTCCATTGAGAAAGTCATGTATCTCAAGCTTAGTATTATACTCAGATCCTGTTGTAACAAATACTTCCAACTCTTCAAAAGATGCTCTATGTCTAACCACAACCTGGCAACACACTGTTTGGAAATCTGAGCCAGAAGAGAGTTTTAAAACAAGGTTTAAATTAATACACCTATTATGAACAAATCAAATAAAATGTGTGATAATAGTAGAAGCAAGGAGACATCCCTGAGTTCTTGCAGAGAATTTATGATTTCGTAAAGAATGGTGTATGTGTGAAAGAGAAGATCGTCAGTTTTTCTTCTCCCAGATCCAGAATCCCCTAAACTGTGCCACTGCCGAAGAAGCCTTTAAAGGACAGAAGCGAGAACTTTCTCCAAGCAGGGTATAAATCACAGAACCCAGCATTTGCTGCATCTCTGCAGTATGTGAGAACAAAGTGCTACTTTGACTAAAGTGGTTCCCTCTGGATAAGAGTGGCCAGGGCTTTGGAAGGTCTTCTGCGTTTTCCACAATTCCGGGGTAGAAAACGGCTTCTATTATAAGAGTAGTCCCCTGGGGAGGGAGAAGGAGAGGAAGGAAGCCATTATCAGGATTCAACGATGGGAAAGACTACTCTCTCGCTCTAACGCCCGCCCTCTTTCAACACAGAGAACAGAGGCTCTTTATCACCATAAGCAATGCATGTCAACAGAGACAGTCCACAGATGAAAAGTTGAAAAAAGAGGCCAGGAAGACTCTTTCAGAAGGTGCCACTGCATTAAACCATTCTTCCTATACTGTAGACTGCATTCTTGCCCAGGAACTGGGGTGGTTGTTTTTTCTCCCAAGAGGTTGTAGTTTTCATATAGACATGGGATATTCTACATACCATTTTTATATTGCAGTTCTCAACACTTGGGGCACACACTAAGAGCTCAATCACTGTTAAGCAGAAATGCCTGTCGGTCGTCATGCAGAAGTTAGCTGACACTGGAGGAAGGCAAACTGGTCTATGGATAAAGTTTAAATAGCTGGAAAGGTGAAGGAAAAGGAATTTTCACTGTGAGCCAGATAAAGACCGTATCTTATTTAGCTTGATGTTTCCAGAATGTCTGCTGAGTGAAGGCTGGCAGACAAGAGGAAATGATAGTAGCCAATAGTAGCTGATAGTTACTATGCACCCTATGTTTACTCTATAACTATGTACTTTATGTATAACAACTCATTTAATCCTGCCCTACGGTTAGGAGGAAATCACTTGCCCCAAGCCACAAAACCAGAAGCTCCAGGACTAAAGTTCTCATCCATTATGTTTCACAGGCAGACCAAGGACTGGGAGAAAGTTTAAGTTACTTTGAGACAAAGGACTGAGAGGAGCCTTGCAGTTATTCTGAAGAGAAAGATCAAATATTGTGTGTGTGTGTGTGTGTGTGTGTGTGTGTGTGTGTGTGTGGAGAGAAACAGAGACAGAGAGAGAGAGACAGAGAGAGACAGGGAGACAGAGGCAGAGAGACAGAGAGAGCAAGAGAGACAGAGAGAAAGACAGAGAAACACAGAGCAAGAGACAGAGAGAGAAGGCGAGGGGAGAGGGTGGAGGGGATTAGGTCCGGAACTGATGTGCTGTAAGTTATTTAATTTAATGAGATAGAATTGAGGGACAAGGTTTGTCAGCACCCAAAACTGCTTTAAACAACTCAAAACTCTATTTTTAAATGGCACACTCATTTTAGAGCCAAGAAAATAACACAAACAGTATTAAAAATTAAAGACCCACACTGTTACACAGCACCTCCCTCTCACTGCGTCCAGCAGAGAGGAACACAGTTAAGAGCTCACGAAGCGTGCACCAGCACATTCACTGAGTGCTCGCTCCAAGAGTAAAAAGTGGGAGAACATTTTTGATGCCTATAAACAATGAAGTGAATAAACAGAATCAGCTGTAAGCAGGCTGCGGTATCCTGTGTAGAAAATGAAACAAAAAAGGTAGCTAAATGCCCCAGCGGAGACAAAGATAAGATGAAAGGAACCAAATGCAGCACCCTTGTACAGTTTGGTAAACTTTACACTGAAAGCAGGCAGAAACACAACACTACACACTTCGACAGGTATAGGGATGTCACATGTACACACACCCACATTCCCTCTCCAAGGACTGAATGAGGATTCCAATGGGGATTTACCTTGGATCTATAAGGTGTGACATTTTGTCAAAAGGATACACACACATTATACGTACACAAATATGTATGTATTTATAAAATTAATTTCAGGCACTTTGAGTGGAAGAACACATTTTATAGGCATCAGAAAGATGAAGCTAGGAAGGCTAGGCCATGTCACAGTTCACGGTTTTAGAGTCACTCTCAAAATGATGCTGGACTTCTCAAGCCTTCCCTACAACAGATCAGGAAAGTAGGGATAGGAAACAAAGACCATCACCCTCTATCCTGGGGCCTATCACCAGTCCAGGAACCTAACTGGGTACACTTCTTGAAGGAGAGAAGACAAAAACTGAAGGGCATCCCCAACACCCATGTCTGAAAGATAGGGTGGAGGAAACACCCAGGAAGGGGTACAGAGTCTAAGGAATGCAGGTGCAAGACCTGGGCTAGCTTTGGGTAGCAAAGATGATGGTGGCCTTTGGTAAGTTTCTGGCATTGTTTCTTCACATTATCTTGTTCTCTTCTCCAGTCAGGTATTCATAAAATCTATCTGGAACGGCCTAATTTGATTCTGAACTGCAGAATCCGACAGTTAGCCCAGTCCTCTCCACCTCATTTCAGTTTACAATTTTGAAGTACAAAGAATCTTTTTTCCAAGGCGGGTCTGACTCAGGAGTGAGAGGCAACAGCTTAGAAGACGAAAGCAAGAATCTAGTATCTCACCAGTGGCCTTCACATGTGGTGAAGATCAAGATGGGACAATGGCAACTGGCCCGTGCCCATTTAAGAAATGGAAAGTGACAGTATAGGACCTTAACAGAGGTATTTACCTCTTTGAAGGAGAGCTCATCTAAAAATTAACGAGGCTATTAAAACAGATAAGATAAATATCCAAAATACCCATTTAAGATTCAAAGCAAGCTCTGTCTTGGAAAAGTGGGCTCTCAGGCCAAATGGAAGCTTGCTGTGCAACTGCTGTCCTCTTTCCTCTTCCTCTGTGCCTGAGCAGATTGGGTGACTGAGACTCCAATTCATGCAGAAGAAGGACAGCATTAGCTATCATGGGGAGAGAGGGTGCTTCTTAATTTGGAATCCATCCTTCTCCAGTTTTGGGAGTGTTTTGTTTTGTATTTAAATCATCAAAAATGGAAATATAACTTTCCTATTATGTGTTCACATTTGTGACACTGTTGATTTTATGAATTTTATCCTATTACTCTGGTTAAGGTTACTGATCAGCACACCATTGTTAAGTTTAAAAAATACACTTAAATAACAGTGCTCACAACAATGATGAATTAAGTCAACATGAGAATGTTTATAAAAGGCAAATATTATCATGAGTATATGTTTTTTAAAAGCAGTACACATATATGGAAGTACCAAAATAGAAATGGTAATAATTCCCACAACTGGATGACCTTTTACTCCATGTTGACTTTCTCAACTTATCATCCACTTTAGGATCTAATTTACCCTCTGAAGCACTGCTGACTTCTAGGTCTGTAAATATTCACACTGATTATTTCTCCACAAGTGACAAATTTAACATCTGCTTTCATGGGCACAAATTTAAGGCACAAATTTAATTTCATTCTTAAGTCTCAAACTTAAAAAAATGATGATATATCACTTCTATTCCTACAACACTAGATTAATAGCTATTATTATGTATTGATCATTTAAGAGTTTGGCACAGGTTTGCATATTTTATGCTTTTCATTTCAATAATTTTCATAACAACATCAAAGAATAAATGTGTAATAGAAAAGTTTAGCATTTTCATCATATGGACTGCAAATTCTGGGTAAAGATTATAGCAATTTAGTAGACATACCTGCAGGAGGCCTAAAAACTGAAAAATATACTACGAAACTAGAAAGCTCCCTTTAAAAAAAAACAACAGCTCTTCCAAAATATGTGTAATCTCAGGATAAATAATCAACAGAGACAGGCCTAATCAAAGTACTTTCCCAGTAGATAAATAAACAAGTTCACAACACCAGAGGTTTCTTGGGACTTTCCCCATGATCCAGCAGGGGATGCTGAACAGGGGAGAGAAGAATGCTAGGATAGTCATGATACTCAGTCTGCACCCTCTCAGTACTGACGGTTACCCCGAGCCCACTTACTAACCAGTTCTCCCAGGTGCTTTTGCAGAGGAAGCTTGAATGCCGCAGGTGTTTTCACACTGTGAAAACAGCCCTGCTACAGGAGCATATCTGCTTACTCCTTTTCTGCTCCTCCTCTTTCTATTTCTCCTAACTTACAAAGGGGTGTGGGAGGAGAAAGCAGCAACAGCAGAAGCATACCCCAACCCACAGCAACTCTAAAAAGTACTGATCTGAGACACTGGGGTCGGGCTGGCCTTTAATGAATAATACATGTTTTTGCAGAATATGTGGTTTCCAACAGTTTGCTATCAATAAAACTGAATGAGTAGGAAATCAGGGTCCTCAGGTCTAATCATTAAAAATAACTGATTAAAATCAATGTTTGATAATCACTCTCTGACTTAGGACATCTAACTCAGAAGGAGCTCAAAATGTTGAAATGATATTCCCGTAACCAATTCCTCCCATGACCAGCTACTTATTTATATAAACAACGTTCCTTTACATTGCAACTTATTTTAAAAAGCACAATTCACAGAGAGAAATGTTTTCATTACAATTTATAAAACAAGCAAGCAAAATGGTAAGATACTGATTTATTGTTTTGACCAACTGTATACTTTAACAACAATTTTTATAACTCATTCCAGAAGAAATTTAATACTATTTAGAGCATTAGCATGAGTTCTGAAACTTTACACATGCGTAGACAGACAGACAGACAGACAGACCGACAGACAGACAGACAGACACACACACACACACAGTGATTTATGTGCCAGGAAAGTAATGAAAGGTCAAACAATAACAAGACTCTCAAGCATGAAACTATTATCATAAAATTCTGTGGCGGAAGTAGGATGGAAGTAAGAGTTCAAGGAAAAAATAATGATGTGAAATTTATGATTGTTAAAAGCAGATCTACTGCCAGCTTTTTAAACATGCATATTTGGTTATCAAATCACTACCCATGGATATGCTTATTTTAAAAGTCACTAACATTTACAATACCAAAGACATCCTTTCCAATTACTTAAGTGTTTGAAGAAAAACTAGATATCAATTTATTTTTTTAATTTTTTTCTCACTCTTTTTTAATTTTTCTTTTTAATTTTATTTTATTTCATGGAAAAAAGGTAAAACAAAATTTCATAACAAAATAACAATATTTAATACATTATAGGTTGTTATCTTTAAAGTAGTTGTTTAGGGTATTAGATGTGGTCATAAAAATTTCTGCTATTGATATTAGCACAAACCTTCCTTTTTAATGAACTAAGACACTAATAGCATAACTGACATTTTTCTCCTTTTCTCTACTGTCCTTTCCCTTTTACCCATTCCAGTTCCTTTATCCTTTTAAACAATTTTTCCCATTTCACTGTATCTATTGTACATTTTAGAACATATTTACTCTTTCAGTTTCTCACACCAGGAAGACAATATGATGTTTACACACTTGAGTCTGATTTATTTCACTTATGATTATAATCTCAAGTTGCAACCATTTACCTATAAAAGTCTCCAGTTTATCCTTCTTTGTGGCTGAGTAGTACTCCATTGTATAAAAAGGCCACATCTTTTTTATCCATCCCTCAGTTGGTGGGCATTTGGGTTGTTGCCAAGATTTAGTTATTACAAATTGTGTTGCTATAAGCATGGGTGCACATATACTATTGTGGTACAATGTTTTTAATTATTTTGGGAAAATACCCAGAAAGGGAAGATCTGGGTGGAATGGGACCTCTACTCCTAGTTTTTTGAGGAATGTCCACACTGATTTCCACAGTGGTTGTATCAATCCACACGCCCACCAATAGTGGAGAAGGGTTCCTTTTCCCCCACAATCCCTCTAGCATTTGCTATCGGTTGAACTGATGATAGCCATTCTTTCTGGGGTAAAATGGAATTTCAGTGTTGAAGGAAACTTCTGTAGGAAAATAATTTTCATGATCAAATTATATACTCAGCCAAGTACCAACTATTCATAGGGATAGAATAACAATATTTTCAGATACCCTTTCTGAAGAAGTTACTGGAGAACATGTCAGTAAATATAAGCAAGTAATTAAGGAAGGAAGACATGATATTCAGGGAAACAAGAGATTCAATAGAGGAGATAGGCAAAGCAAAAATGGTGAAGGGAATTATAGAGTGACAATGGTCAGCAGCCTAGAAGGTATGGAGATCAAATTTGAATAGGATGACAGAGGGCTCTAAAAGTGCTATCTTTAAAAAACAGTAAGTGAAACTAATAAATGCCCTGATGTGTTGTATTCATGAGTTTTATGATTTTGTTAAAGTTACATATATGATGCATGCAAGTATTTGTATACCCTTCCCTAGGCATTTATTTCCACAAAATACAGAAGTGTTACCACT